>CAUG01000149.1:54939-250887 GCA_000442785.1 Papiliotrema flavescens NRRL Y-50378
ACCGCCAACCCCGCTTTGTCTTACTCTCGAGCGACTCACACGCCTACGACACCCGGCTTCCCGGCCGACTCGTCTTACTTCCCGTACACGGCGGAGCCGAACGGGACCGGGCACGGCGAAGTTCGACACCCATTTAGGTACTCCCGGGAACAGATCCTGGCGCTGTGGGACGAGGAGAAGGTCAAGGAGACGCCGATTGAGCTGGTGGATATGCTCGACGGGCAAGGGGTTTTGCTTGCTCAGGGTGTTGTCAGGCCGAATGGACTGCGCGAGCTGAGCGACATTGAGAAAAAGGTGAGCTGAGATGGAAGCTCTATCGGTGTCAAAGGATCACGCTGACTGATTCCAGCTCCTCGCGACGTCTGTCCACCCGCCGAACCCCTCTCGACGAGCTGGTCAAGGTGCCACGGACGGTAGCGGCGCAAACGGCACTCCGGCGGCGAGGAGGACAATCGGCGCAAATGCCGGTGGAGAAAAGGTCTCTACGCCTGGACGAGGTCCCACTGCATTTGGAGCCTTCGGTACCGGCAAAATCGGGACGATTGGCGGCGGCCTGATCAGCCCGGGCGCCAACGCCGATGGGAGGGTTCCAGGTGCGCTTGGAGGCGGATTTGGCGGTGTCGGCAGGCGCACGACCAGGAAGGCGGAAACGGCCGATGGATGTGAGTCCAGCCTTAAACGTATGCTTGCGCGCAAACGCTCATCCCGTAGCTGCCTGGCGACCCACTCGAACGGCTTCGGGCAACTTTGAGGGTGTCCTGGGTTTCGGCGGCGCAGCCGCTTCGCCGGTCGCCAACACCGCTGCTGTTGGCACACCTGTCGAGGCAAATGGCGGTCCGCAGAGCCCGTGGAAGGAAAAGACGGAGCAGCCGAAGGAGAAACCGGCAGAGACGTTCGGGAGCGGGGGCGGACCGGGATGGGGTACTGGTCAGAAGAAGTGGAGGCTCGCCGCTGGACGCACAGCCGGTGACAACGATGCGGTAAGCTCGTGCTTGCATGGACACCTGAGGCTGTCAACTAATGTCTAGCCTCGCACACTGGAGATCCCTATCACCAATCGCGAAAACCTGACTGAGTCAGTAGCTGCGTCTCCATCTGCCACTCCCCTGCCGGAGCGAGACGCGCAGATCGCCGAGGAGACTCCTTCGCAATTGGCTACGCCGGCGCCTGCTCCGCCTGCCGTCGAAGCCCTGCCCACTATGCAGGAGAAGGAGGACCTGGGTGCTGTTGAATGGCTTTACCGCGACCCTGGAGGACAGGAGCAAGGTGCGCTGCCTCGTTTTCCATGCTTGCGGTAATGCTTGCGTCTAGGCTGACATTCAGGCCCATTCACCGGCAGTCAGATGCACGACTGGTACTCCCACTCTTACTTCACGGACGACCTTCCCCTTCGACGCGCCACTGAGACCACCTTCCGACCCCTCGCCGATCTCAAGGCGGCGACCGGCAACGCTGTGCAACCATTCCTCACTCCTGTCCGACCCCGTCTTCCGCCCAACCTGCCTATCCCGGCTGCTGTTGCCGGTGGTCTCAACGGCATGACGGATTCGCTCCGTAATATTGGCCTCAGCACGCCCGTCTCCGCCATGTCTTCGCCCCAGGCGCCGTTCAACCAGTACATCCCGGAACGCGCGGTCCACTCGCCGAACCACTTCGCCCCGCACAATGCTTTCGCCCCGCAGGGTCCCGCTGGACCCGGCGCTTACTTGCCTTCACCGGGCCAGTGGGGCGCTCCCCAGCCCCGACTCACGAGCTTCGGGTCCGTCGGCATGCCCTCACCTATCGGCTCCGCCGCTCTGGCCTACGGTCAGCAGCCTCAACACGCTCCGCAGGTGTACTCGCCCGTCATTGGCGGACCTATTGGACGGGACGGCCGAGATTTCTTCTCTCCAGGTGTTGGCGTCGGCGCTCACCCTCAATCTCCCTCGCCGTGGGGTGCGCCGCAACAGCAGCCGATGCAGCACCAGCCTTACCCACAGTCGATCCCGCAACCGGTCTGGCAGCTCCCGCAACAGCCTCAGCCAGCCCAACCTGTCCAGAACCAGCCGGCCCAGCCGTCAGAGCCCGCTCCGCCTATCCCGCAGGAGGAGCCTTCATACTTCCCTCCGGCTGAGCAGGCCGTTCCGGTCGAGAATCAGCCCGAAAACCCCGCAGCCGACGCCCAGCCTGAGACTATTCCTGAGCCTGAGGCCGAGCAGGAATCGACCGACAAGGAAGCTCATTCGGAAGACTCGGAGCCGGTCCCCGAGACCCCGGCGCACGTCGAGACTAGCCCGGCCCAGCCTGAGTCAAAGCCCGCTCCGGCACCGCCAGTATCGGTCTGGGGCAAGACCAAGACGCCCGCGCCTTCTGCGCCGTCCAGCCGGAAGTCGTCGATCGTCGCCGCCACGACTCCGGCGCCTTTGCAGCAAGTAACTCCCGCTAAGCCATCCACTCCCGCCGCTGCTGTTCCTAAGCCCGCTCCCGTTGAGGCTGCTGTCGAGGAGAAGTCTGTCGTCGCGGAGAAGACTCCGGCGTCGGCCCGACCCGCTCCTTGGGCGGAGAAGGAGGGCCGAAGCCAGTCTACCGGTCCTTCCTTGCGAGAGATCCAGGAAGCCGAGGCGAGGGAGGCTCAGGCTCGTAAGGCTGCTCGAGCTGCTGCCGCTTCGCCTGCGCCGGTTTCAGCTGGTCCGGAGGAGATCCCCCAGAATCTCACGTGGGGTTTGCCGACTTCTGCAAAGGGAGCCGTCCAGGCTGCTCCGGTCGCGACGTCGCCTGCGCCAGCGGTTTGGGGCTCCGGCGATGCTGGACCTAAGAAGACTTTGAAGCAGATCCAGGAGGAAGAAGAGAAGCAGAGGAAGGCCAAGGCCGCTCAGGCTGCTAAGGCTGCTCTGGGCGCTGCTGGCCAGGGATCCGCCCCGGCAGCTAGCAAGCGGGGTTACGCCGACCTGGCAGCTGTGAGTCACTGCGATGCAGTCAAGGGATTTTGTAGCTGATCAGCAGACTTCGCAAACCCCAGGAGCTGGATGGACGACTGTGGGAGCTACTAAGACGCCCGCTGCCACGCCTCCCGCCGCGGCTCGACCCACCGCTGCGTCGATTGTCAAGCCCGTCTCGGCCGTTGCGAAGCCAGCTACCCCCGTCGCCGTCAAGCCGAAGGCGAACGGTGTCAATGAGTCCGCTGGACCGTCTCTAGAGTTCATCAAGTGGGCCAAGCAATCTCTTGACGGCCTCAAGATCAACGGTGAGCTTTTTCAAGGTATCTTGACATCCAGCTCACAACAGTGGACGAGTTCGTGCAGATGATCCTGACTTTCCCGATCGACCCGCCTGCCGCGGAGAAGCCGACGTACCTGGAGATGATTTCCGAGACGGTTTACGCCAACTCAAACACCTTGGACGGCAAGCGATTCGCCCAGGAGTTCTTCACGAAACGCAAGGCGGATGCTACTAAGCCCAAGGCACCCGGACAGGTGGCGGTTGCCAAGAGCAGTCTGGCAGACGTGGTTAAGAGCGTGCCGAAGAAGGCGGAGGACGCTGGATTCAGGGTTGTGAAGGCGAAGGGCAAGAAGAAGAACTAGGCGAGCATGTGGGCGAGGGACGGGAGGTGGTTTGTTGCTGTGTTGGGGATAGGGTTTGGTACGGGTACACTAGGCAGTCAGGGAGACAGCAGAAGAGACGTGTTCAGGAGGGAGTGTACATAAGACGAGACAAGGGATCGGGTGCTGGTACCTCGACTAGTCTTGTTGCGGTTCACGCATCGCATCGAATGCATAACATCAACAAAGTGTGATGTCGGTGACAGTGAGGCAAGGGCTCTTTCTTCCGTTAGAGTAGCTGCAGGTGGACCGTCAAGAGCGATTGGCTCCCGCGGCAAAGCGCGGGCGAGTGACCCATCGCTGAGTTGAGCCTTTGCATAAGCTCAGTCATGATATAAGGTCGCGATAATACGGGTCAGCTATGGACCGAGAGAGAAGTGGGGAGAATCAGTGGTTAGGGGGCGAAGGACTTTGTGTACGACGTGCGGCTTGCCTGTGTCTCAGCTTCGCGCCCAGAGCAAAACAACATCACTTACCTTACTCAAGGAGCTTCAGGAAGCGGTGTGTCGATCACTCATGCATCTACCTGCCCAAGCGCGAAGCATGGCCAGCTCGAGCTCCATGTCGCTCAGGGTCGTCGACGCAGGGGACAACGGGCGGGAGGAGGTCGAGCTGGAATTCTCCTCGGGGGGCAATACAGCCGACTCCGCTGAGGACTCGCTGGAGGCGGTATTGCAGGCCGTGGATCGAGGCACCGACTCGGTGTGTATATCGCCAGAAAGGTCAAAAGCCTCGAGGGGCCGCTCGAGCTCGGCACGACAGGCTGACTCGGCTGGGTCGAACCTATCAAAGGCGGCTGTGGCGGTAGGACCAGAGGTGTTTGATCCGGCGGCGAGGAGAGCCGTGAGGCCAGCCGAGCCTTTCTCGAGCGCGCACACAGCCCGCTTCAGGACGTCCATGATCTCCTTCAAGTCGTCTTGGTCTTCTCTGGCACCCGAGGATCTGACGGCGGAAGCCGAGGTCGATGCTGGCGCCGAGTCTTGAGGAGCGATCGATGTGGCGGAGCGGGCGTGAAGCGCAATCGCATCAATGGCTGCTATACGCTCTCGAGCAGAGCGATCGTCGAGTCCTTGACCGCCGCTTCTAACTTGCATTCGGTCTCGTGAACGATCGCGTGGAGCTGCCTCTCGACCGTGGCGACTCGGAGTTCTGCCGCGCGTGTGCACTCGGCGGTGGCAGCGAGGAGGCTTTTGTCCAACCTTGCGAGGTTCTCGGCGTACCGCACCTCGAGTCCCCTTCGCCTCCACTTCTGATCGTTCCGTGACCTCCTGCAGCTTGGCGCTCTTCGTCTCGGCCCCCTTTAGCAGCGGTGTCAAGCGCTTCTCGACTTCGGACCATGCGCGTTCCTGGAGGGAGTGGACCGCAGCGTCGGCTTTGTGGCGCTCCGCAGCCGTCCAACCCACGCATGTGTCGGTCCATCTGGAAAAGCCCCGGACGAGCGCCTCGTACTTCTGCTGTCCGACCCGGGCTTGAGCCACAGCCACGATCAAAGCGCGACGCGTAATGTCGGCCGTGTCCATCGCACACAGCAATAATGCGTTTGTGGTCTTCGGAATCGCCGCCATAATCTCGATTTGCCCTTTCTGTAACACCTGTTGCAACGCCCACCTGTGGTCGTCGACGAGGTCCTTCCTCGGTGTCTCCTCCTCCATTGAGCGCTTATTCATCGTCGTCGTCCAGTGGCGAACCAGCTTGGAGATCTTCTCCCGCTGCGCATCGACCTCGTGTCTCACGTCATCCAGAACCTTCTTCGAAATCGTTTCCATCGTCTGCTTCTTCAGTGGCATATGCACCGCAGCGAGGATGTCCGTGATCATTGCCTTCTTGACAATCTTGTTCCACGCTTGGTCGGCCGCGGGTGGGACCTCGTTGGCTGACGCGAGTGTCGCGTGATTGGTCTCCGCAGTCGCAGGCGTTGAGGGCGAGGTGAAGGAGCTTTCCATGCTGACTGGCTCGCTGCGGCTAGAAGATAAGCTCCGCAGCTCAGATCCGACGTCACTGGCGAGGTGGATCTGGGATGGCAAGGGAAGCGACTGGCGGGTCGGCATGATGGTCGGAAGTGCGAAGTAAAGTACAGTAATGTGCTCGTGCGGCAGACTCGCCAACGCCACCTGGCTAGAGGCATGACTGGCCAGCATCCCGGGTGCGAGGCTGACAACGCCGAACGAGGGTCCTTTCCAACAGCTGCCAAGCGCACTTAGCTACGGGACCGAGCCGCTAGCCGTCCTGAGTCAGACGTACATCCTTTTCAAGCCGTTTCGCACACGGACCCGTGAATGGAGGCCGATCAGCGTCCGTGTTTCTGTATCATATGGTTCGTTTATTTGGTCGGCTGACGCGAGATACATTGCACATCATGCGTGATACACCCGCGATGAACCAGCCACACAGGACTGTCCTTCCAGGTCAATGTTGGACAAGCTCGTAAATCACTTCCGTCAACCGACCAGAGCTCCAAGCCCCTTCCACTCCGCCACAGACCCCTTCGCGGCTTCCTGAGCCTTCTCCAAACCCGCTCCCCCGTCCAGACCCATTCCCCCGGACTCCGTCACTCCGTCCAAGATCGCCTGCCGATCTACCCATGCTTCGTCAATCGCGTCGCTCAGCTTCTTCCTGAACGCCACGATCGTGCCCTGCAGGTCTTTCGCCAAATCGCGGTGGGCCGAGCTTGCCGTGATGAGTTGACGCACAAGCGTGACCGCATCGGCTGCACGTGAGCTTGGATAGGTCTCAATGATGGAAGCTCACCACTCTTCTCGTCCACGCGCACTATCAACCGATTGAGACTGGCCAGCAAGTACTCGTATTCGTCCACAGTGCCCTTCCTGCCCGCTGCGCGCTTCTTCGAGCTCTTGTGCCGCGTGCGGTTTGTTTGACTGACGTCAGCCTATGCCCAGAAATGAAATATTCAGCTCACCCAGTCATCTTTGTCGTTGCTGAAAAAGCCGTGGTCGGCGCGACAGTGTATCGCGTGAAAGCGCTAGCCTGCGTTGTGGCGTTCGTGGCGACATCAACGCCTTCCAAGTCGGGATCGTGATCGACGATGTAAAACGTATCTGACGTCAGCTTGAAAAGGGAACATGTGGACAAGTAGCAGACCTGGATCTTCGCGGCGAAGCTTCTGCAGCGCTTGTAGACGCGCCACCTCTTTATCCAGCTGGCCCTCCATCTCCTCGAAGACCTCCAGGAGCGCTTCCTGCGCATCGTCCATGCCCGGCCAGATGGCGCTTTCGACCAAGTCCGCTCGATCAAACTTGGCGGTCTGCCGTCAGCTACAGTCGGCCGAAGTGCGAAGGTGAGCTCACGATGCGATACGCCTCGGTAAAGTCCGCGCCTGACGATACGGCATGGACCGCGCTGTCGACATCCTGTGTGTATTCGAGGTACACCTGCGCAGCCTCGAGGTGTCTTCCACGCGAGGCCAGGTAGTCTCCCATGAGCTAGAAACTTCTTGTGTCGGGGCAGCTTACCTGCAACGCGCTCCACCATATCTGAGATGGCCTTCTCCGACAGCTTCTCGTTCACCGCCAAAGCGAATAGCTCGCGCCAAGCATGGGCACGTTCATAGGCCTTCAGCGCCTTTTCCGTCTTGTTCGCGAGAGTGTATGCTAACATCAGCTGTTGACCTCGGTTACTTTGGTCCAGCTCACCGATGGCAGAATCGTAGAAGTCTCGGCGGTCGTACAGGTAGTCGCCATACAGCTCATAGATTCGCTACATCGTGAGCGTGATCGGACGACTCTGCATGAGCTAGCTCACCGGCAACCGTTCATCATCGCCAGTATACAGCTTGAAAGCAACATCGTACAGCTCATACCGGGCAAGATACTCCGCAGCATCATCGAAGCGCTCGGGGCCTGAGCGTCAATTTGTCTGTTGATTGCGAGTCGTGCAGCTGACCAGCTTGTTGCAAGCTTTTAAGCGCGCTCTCCCGCCTTTCAAGATGATCATCAATCCTGAAGCGCTGCTCCCACGTGCTCAGCTCCTTGAGCTCTCGCAGGAACGGAAGGTACTCTTTCGGATCCTACCCGTCAGCTCGACTGCGCGAATCGGGTATCCACAAGCTCACCTTCTGCGAGTACTGCGCAACCATGAGCACGAGCTGGAAGTCGTACATCCCCAGCGCAACGTCGTACAGCTGATTGACGTCCGAGAGAAAGATTATATACTTAATAGCATCCTCGACGACATCGGGATGCTCTTCTGCGACGTCAGCTGGCTGTCACAGCTTGCGCCTTGTTAGCTCACTCTGAAGATGCAGCAGTACCCGCAGGCCCGACTCGTAGTCCGCGGGGACTTTGCACACATGCGTCGTGAGGATCGTCTCGACGTATTTGAGCAAGTCCCGCTTTTCCAAAACTCCCCGCAGAGCATCGCAGATAAGGTTGACCTTATCCTTAACGGCCGCACTGCTGGAAATCAGCTCGAGACGATGGCCTTCGAGATAGCTGACCTGGAAGATGCCGCTCGCTTCAAGTCCTGGTACAGCTCGATGGAGGAGTCGTTTTCGCTTCGCGTCAGCTTCGTGGCTATCCTGTACAAGCGAGCTCACGTCAAGGACGACACGAAGAGGTTCAGATAGTCAATTTCTGGAACTTGGTCTACGAAGCTCTCCAAGCTGTCCAAGAACAGCTTTGGGTCGAGGTCGTGCAGCAGATTCAGGTCCAATCGGTGCTTGCGGCAAGTGATCAACGCATTTCGATAGGCGCCACTTTGCGTCAGTCGTAGCCACACGATACCTGCTGTTCGACATACCGAAGAACATCCTTGCGCACGACCGCGAGGACAAGTGGTCTCGGATACACCGTCTCCAAATTTCCTCGCGGCATCTGCAACACGAGGCTCATCGAGCTCGGACAGGCCACAACGGCAAGCGCGCCACGCTCGATCCGCCTCGTCTCCCATTCTGTCTCCCAGCTCTGCACGTCCTCGCCGTTGCACATCCGCTGCAGCGTCGATATTGGCGCATAATGCGATGATTGCGCGGATGTCGTGTAGATGAGGAAGTCCTCCGTGAGCGTGAAAGACGTTACTGATGAGGCGATGGGTTGAGGGTAAGGGCTTTGCAGCGATGCGAAAATGAGCTTGCCACTTGGTGAGAGGGCGAAGAAGAGCTTCGAGGCGTATTTGATGTCCAGGAGTTGCGCGTACAGGTCCACCGCAACATTTCCTTCGTCGACTTCCGTCAGCTTGTCCGTTCTAGGCGCCACTACGCTCACCAGCGACGAGAATTCCTTCGCGGTCGAGCACAAGCCATTCAGCCTCCTCTCCCCAAACAAGCCTTTCCGCGTGCTGCTTGACTGCCTTCGATGGACCGACTTGACCATCTCGAGCAGTAATAACCGCCCCGCCCTCCTCACCATCCATCCAGAACAAGGCGGCAACCTGCCCAGCTGCCAAAATGACCTGCTTCGCAGCGGATACCCCTTCTGGCGCCAGCCTCGCCTCCCACCTGAGCTGCGGGTCCGCCACTTTGCCCCCACCGCGCAGCTTCGAGCCGGACTTGGGGCCGGGAATTTTGGTGTTGAGGTCGTAAACCTGCACGACGCCGTTGTCGAACAGGACACCGACTGAGTCATCCGTGGTTGAACAGCTCACATTGACGGGCGTGTAAGGCAAGTTGATGACGTAGGATGACATTGGTGGAGGGGTATTCTGCGTTCGGAAAGGAGTCATGAGTAAACGCGCTAACGTGAGTTCAGGTCGTGGATCAGATAGAGGCAGCTCACTGCCGTCGATGACAGCCACGGAAGCGGTATCATTCGGCATCTCCAATTTCGCCGCGAAGGTGTCCCACACGAATATGCGAGTCTGCACATAGCCTGGTGATCAGCTCGGTAAACGCATCAGGCTGCACAGCTGACCTGATCCTAGAATATACAATGTCAAAGCCTGCTCGGGATGCCATCGGAGTCCAGTGAACCGCTTTTCCGTCTGCTTGTGCGAGAAGATTTCCTGCTTGAGGTAGTAGTGATAATTCTTCATTGTCCAGAGTTGCACTGCGGTAAGCTCTGTCCTGACAACGGGGCTGACGGCAGCTCACCGACATCTCGGTCTTCCCGCTCGATCCAGATAGCAAGCACCTCGGAGTCCGCATTCCATTTCATGCCCCTCACTCGCCCGCTCTGCCAAGATGCCAGCCCCTCCCGTAACTCGAAACCACCATGTCGCAAACCATTTCTCTCCAGCATTGCCACCTCCCATCGTCCCTTCGCACCTGCACCTCCGCCTTCGTATCCATATCGGACGAGCCCAGACAGGAGATTCCCGCTCGGCCGCCAGTCGATCTGGCCCTCAAGACCCGGCAAAGACTCCGATGTGGCGGACAAGGACGGGCGAGTGTGCGCGGACGAGGTGTATATTCTAATCTGCCGGCGAGAAAGCGATGAGTCGGGATACGGATCCAAGGAGGAAATGGCGAAGAACGCGGCGTCGCCTCGGAACGTGATGTTTGGCAGGCCGTCGTCGGTGGGATGGGAGAGAGAAGAGGGCGTGGAGGAGGATGCGACGGGCTGAGCACGAGCCGCAGCCTTGCCCAAGGAGCCGTGGAATTGGGTGGCTTTGGATCCCCAACCGACATTCACGAATTTGTCTGGCCATCAGCTCTGGCTTGAACCCGGGTGACTTAGCTCACCTTCGCCAAAGTCCTCCTGTCGAAGAGGCTCTTCGTGTATGATATCGAAGAGGCGGTTCATACAGACGACCTCGTCCTCGCCTGCACGTCAGCCCGTGAGCCCGCTTGGCCTTCTTCCGCTCACCAGTGACAAGGATCAGCTGCTCGTCATCAGGGGACCAAGCGGCCGCCTTGATCCCGCTGTCTACGCTCCCGACGATTTCGACCTGACATGAGCTTTGTCGTACGCAAGTCTGGGAGCTCACATTGTCGCCGCCCACAGTATCCAGCTGTACCGTCGCGATATCTCCACCAGCAAGGATGACCACCAAAGACCTGTTTTCCGGGAAGTAGTGGATGTCGAGCACTTGTGAGCGATAGCTTGGCAGCTCAAATGGGGCAAGCACGGGCGACGACACGGTAGCTATGATCTGAACGTCAGCTTGATCACACACAAGCCTAAGGTAAGCTGACCTCTGGGAAGTCGGACGGATTTCGTTGGTCCATGAGCAACACGTCCACCTCCACTTCGCCCTCTTCGATCCGCTCCAGAGCAACATAGCCGACCGCTGTTTCCGGGTCGATAGCCACTCCCGTGACTTTGGAGGACGAGCCGAGCGAGGTGTAGTCCGCTATATACAGCCCTGTGGGCGTAAGCGACCGCATGCTGTCTGCCTCGAGGTGATGTAGGTGGATGAAAGGTACACACCGGGCGAATAATGGCCGGTTGATTTCAGAAATTACGGTGTTGTCGTCGGCGATCGCCGCTTCGGATGCGCGGCGACGTGCACCGGTCAAGTCATGGCGAGGACTGGTGTTTGGACGTTGTACACCACTGAAAGCTGGAACTATGGGTGTCAAAGCGGCGTGAGTTGCCAGCGGCCAATGTGTGGAGCTGAGCTGACGAGGCAGGCAGGATTTGTACCTCGACCCGTCCATCCGGGACTGGGTATTGGTGCCCATTACCGTGATCATGGTGAGCTCCTCCCCAATCCTCCTCGGCGGGTCTGCTGACTTCAGATCCTCGTGGGTCTGCTGCGGCACTACGTCACGCTTCTCCTCAACTCTGCGCCGAAGAAACAGCCAGCGGCGGCTGTCCGAGAACAGTGAGCTGGCGTCTCTTCGGATCTGCGGCAGCTGACGGTAGGCGAGCCATGGGTCGAGCTATCCTCCTCCGCTCCACCGCTCCGCTGTCCCCTCTGCCGCCCAAGACGTACCTCTCCTTCTCCTCGCACATCGCTTCGGCTCTCTCGTCCGGCTCGTACCTCAAGCCCAAGGCCGCGTCGAAGGAGGGTGAGATGCCCAATCCGCTGGAGAACATGGACGGCGCTATGGACGGGATGAAGAAGCAGGCGGTCATGATGTGAGTCAGCTATGGCGTCAAGCATAGTATTAGCTGACGGCAGGGTGCCAAATATGGTGATTATGCAGTACATCTCGCTCTTCTTCTCAGGCTTCATCCTCAGTGAGCTGCATGATCGTTTTCGTCAATTACAGCTGACGTTGCAGTTAAGCTTCCTTTCCCCATGACGCTCGGCTTCAAGTCGCTACTGTCTAGAGATATCATCTTGCCCGACCTGGACGTTCGATGGGTCTCGTGAGCTGTCTGATACGGTTCCGGTGCCGAGCTCACGCGCAGTGCATTGTCATGGTATTTCCTGAACTTGTTCGGATTGAACGGAGTCTTCCGCCTCATCCTCGGAGCGGAGAACGGTGAGCTGGACCGCGTCCCCTCCCGTTCAGTAAGCTTATGGTAGCGGCTGTGGATACGCGGGATATGACTGCCACAACGATGCTGGCTGGAGCCGGACCTGGGATGGCCCCGGGCACTGACATGGAGAAGGTGTTCAAGGCCGAGGTGGAGAGCCTAGCCTTGGCGGAAGGCGTGTACAAGTGGGTCGGTGAGGGCGTGGAAGATAGGGTGCTCAAGACGTGGGGCAAGATCTAACATACTGTCTCGCATGAATACAATGCACACTTTAGCTACAGGACTCGCATCGATCCGTGCATCTCCTCGTGGGGCAGCCACGAGCTCATTGCCCGTAGAAGTAATTGATGAAGCCTGCCAGACGATGCGGCAAGATGTTGAACACGGGCGTCGTTGCGTTCTGCCATTAGCTCTACCCAAGTTTGCATCAGAAGTCGAACTCACGACAATGTTGTCCTCCTTCCTGCCCAAAATAACGTCCTCGCCGAGCTGACTCCAGCCCAACGAGTTCGCCCAAACCTCCTTCCGCACCCGCTGTCGCTCCTCCTCGCTCTTCCACCCGCCCTCCGGTCGCGTCGGCGTGACAGCCGGCAGCCCCTTGCTGGTGTCGAATTTCCTCCTGTTTACTTCTACCAATAGAGGCTGATGGACCATATGATGTTGAGCCACGGACAGGCCCGACAGGTTATTACACGTGTGGTACAGGTCTGGCCGTTTGCCGGGCTTATCGCGGAGGCCGCCAGACGAGCCCGCCTTCACCTGCGCCGCAAGTAGCACATACTCCTGGAGCGCGACTTCGCGTCAGCTGTAACCCGGTGTAGCACGCTCTAGCTCACCATGATTGAAGAGGGGCTGTCTCTGTACCTCGGCCGACTTGCCCTTCTTCTCCTGCTCCCGCCGCGACAGCTCCTCGAGCACAGGTATACCTCCTCCTACCCACCACGAGTAACACCCATCAACTAGCTTATTTGACCGTCCCCTGAAACCTCCTGCTTCGATCGCTTCGCCCTGCATCATCACGCTCCACCGTATAGCCCCGTCGACATCGATCGATTTGGGCCATTCGGCGCCCAACGACGAGTCGCTGTCTTGGGCGGACTTGACCGAGGATATCAGGAAGTATGCCAGCAGAGAGCATGAGCTGTATCCACCGTGCGCCTCGGCTTGGGCGGGCGACTCGCCAGTGGGGAACGGGTGCGTCGCGCATGCAAAGCCGCCCTCGTAGGTCTGGCAAGAAGCGATGAAGGAGTCGACATTGTGCAGCAGCTCCGGCGTCAGGAGATCCAGCAGCGTAGCGACCACGAGAAGGCAGTAAGTTCCACTGCATGTCAGCCTATCACCCCGGACAAAGCAGGGGCAGACTCACCGGACGTCGACTTCTCCTCCTTCGCACACTACGAAACCACCGTCAGGCCGCTTACACCGCATAAAGAAGTCGTATGTCGCTTGCCTGTTCGCGGCCAGCTGCTCCCAGCCTCCTCCAGGTTCACTGTTGCCAACCATTGCCAAGGAGCATGTCGAGGCGTAGGTGGGGAGCAAATGGGGGAGCTGCGTATTTGACGGTCCGCCAGAGAAGCCTCCTCGGGGGTGTAAGAAGTGAAGAAGGGTGGATGTCGCGCTTCAATCAGCTCTGCTGCAAGGCGTTCTCAACTTACCGTCGCTTGACGTTGTCGTCGATAGCGATTCCAAGCAGGTCAATACTGTGGAGCGTCCAGAACAGGAGCCACGGTCTACTTGCGTCCAAGGCGACGTAGCCCGACGGTAGTTTGAATAGCGAGGCCGCGAGAAAAGCGCTGTGCTCATCCTTCCGGAGGACAGTCGGTTCTGTGCTGTCGAGGGGAGCGGCAGTGTCAATGAGTGTCTTGATGAGCTGCTCGGTCTCTGCTTGCTCGTCCAGAGTTGCGGACGGGTTGGCGTTGGAGGGCAGGGGAAGGTGTGGGAGGGAGGTGATGGAAGGCGCTAATTCGGTCATATTTCGTTGGTTGTCGCTGCAGATACGGTGTATGAGGTGGAACAGGCATGTGAGAAGCCTGTCGGCTGATTATACTGAGTTGGATGCTTGTTGAATGCTGTTCAGCAGGATACGGCATGTGCAGCTTGGCTTTATTGTTCGACTCTTCCGGCAGACCACCTCCACCGGTCAGATTTCAGGCTGGCGTCAGAGGCGGTGATAGGCGTGTCTTTTGTGACATGCCTAATTTCCTCCTCGCGCACCCAACTGCTCGCGCCAAGAGTCCGTCTTTCCCGGAGCACGCCGCCCGAGCCGAGCCATTTGGCCTTGCCGAGACGAGAATCCGGTAAAGCACCGCGTCAGTCACCGAATAGCGACGTCGCTTCAAGCCGAGATTACCTGCGTCTTCTGATCTCGTGCCTCTGTTGACAGACGCTATCAGTCCACGTCTCGTCCACGCTGAGCGGCACCGGCTTCATTAAGCCGGCTCCTGAGCGTGTATATCATCACCAGCAAGCCCGTCAGCCCGATCAAAAGGAGCCCCTCGAACGCCAGTAGTGCCACCAAGCGGGAAACGAGCTTTTTGCCCCAAACACGCCCTCGCTTGACCAATCTCCGTGAGAATCATGTCAACGGTGACGACCCCCGGCGGCCGTCAGAGGGTGAGTCGTCGGTCCCGTGCATACAAAAGCCCCAGCTCACCACATTGCTCGCCCGCATTGATTGCATCGATACATAATGCTCGACACTGTCGTACAGTCCTCCGCTGCCGTCTTCACGGTCCTCAAGAACTGGCTGGGCCGGTATGCAGACCCGTCCACACCACTTGTCCCTTTCCTCCCTAAATCCGGTTAGTCATACCCGACCCGCAAACTTTTGACCTCGCTGATGAGCAGTGAAGCTCATCTTCCTCCTCCTTATCGTGCTCAACTCGCCGTCATGGCCCTTCTTCTGGCATATCCGGCTGTGGTATTATCCCCTCAAGGCGTACTTCGACCTTTACACCAAGGGTCGCACAAAGTATATTGACGACTTTGAGGCCAAAGCTGTCAAGGCCGGCGGCATACGATTGATGACGCGCAACAAGCGGGTAGCTTTCTTCGATGACTGCGACTACAACATGCACCTGTCTAACTCGTAAGCAGAAATCACCGCTTGGGCGACCAGTGAGCTGACTTGGCAGGTGCTACGCGAAGAATGCCGATGCGTCGCGCATGAAGTGGTGTATCGAGGCCATGTCGCCCATCTTCACGCCAAAATGCCATATGGCCATGGGCGGCGCGCACTACATCTTCGTGAAGGAGATTCCCATCGGGTCGGAGTACGTCATGGAGACGAGAGTAGGTGGTTGGGACGAGAAGTGGTGAGCTCTTATCTGAGACACATTGAGATTTCAGCTGACGTGCAGGATCTACCTCGTGACCGAATTCGTCATCTACCCGAAGAAGAAGCCGTCCAAGAAGGGTAGCAAGACCGTCAAACCCGACTCGGAACCGGCAGGTCCCGTCATCCCCGTCATCAGCGCTCCTCCCTCCGGCTCAACGACCCCCGCTCCCGGCTCTGGCAGCAACACGCCTCCTACTTCCGAGGCCGTCAAGAAAGCCGCGACGTTGCGATCGCGAGCGGCCCGATCAGACGGTGGTGTGGTCTGCGCCGTGGTGGTGACGGAGTACTGCGTCAAGGCTGGCCGTATCACCGTTCCTCCTGTGAGCTTCTGTCTCTAGCTGCGCGGCCTGAGCTAACGATCAGCGGGTAGCGTTCCACTTCTCCATGCTCTCCACCGACAAGTCAAAGCGAGACCACGCGCGAAACCTTCTCTTCGGCTCGAAGGACCAAGGCAAGGCTTGGGTCCGGGGCGGATGGAAGAAGGAGCCGAATGCCGATACTCTCGGCTTCGATATCGGACACGAGTTCGAAGCGGCCGAAGCGAAGGAGGAGGCTAAGTGGATCCGGGATGCGCGGGAAGGTATGGTCAAGGTGAACGAGGGCTTGAGCGTGTTCTGAACGGACATTCGTGCATAACGCTTACATAGAGGTGCGGAAATCTGTAGCAACATACTACCATGCAGCTTATACAGCCAAAAAAATCTCCGTCATCGCCTCTGTTGGGATGAGGCCGATAGCCGGTTGACCGAAGTTGAGGTGGACTCGTCGCGCATTGATCTGTTCAAATCCTGCATCTTCGCTTCCGGCCTTCATCCATACTCATCCCCGATTCACTCTCTGAGCTTGCTCATCGAGACAGTGCAATCGTCTGGCAAACCTGTAGACAACACATGGCGTCGTCAACAAGAGGCGGTCCGAGCACGGCGTTAGTTCTGCGGAGGCCGACCGCCGATATCCACTTGCCAACGTCATCTTCCTCTGCTTCGCGTCAACCATCATCATCGAACTTTCCGCTCGTGAGTCAGTCATTTTACAGTTTAGCGCACCGCGCGCACGTTTCTGATTCTTGTGGGCGGCCATGACTGATACATAGAAACCGGAAGGTGGGTCGGAGACTCGAACCGCTCTTCCCCCGTCCCTTCTCAACCTCAACAAGCACCTTCTCTCCCTGCTCGCGTCAGAGGCCGCGAGCAAAGCGTTGAACTTCTCACGCGATCATCCCTCGAGCCGCCCGGGCGAAAATCACCCTCGACACTCTCACATAACCTGCGACGACGGCTTCTTCCCAGGGAATGACGAGGGACTGTCCACTCACATGACCCACCCCCTTACGGCCGATATAGTCCTCTCTAAACCTGCCAGCAGTGGGGAAGAAGGGACAGATCCTGATTGTCCGGCCACCGTGCCTCCCTCGGAATCAGCTCCTACGACGCTCTTGCTGTTGACTTCCGTCTCAGACACCTTTCGCGCCGCTCCTCTTGGTGCGGGCTTGAAGCGCTCCCACTCTGCCGAAACCAACGATCGTCTCGCCGCGAAACGTCTAAGTATGGTCGAGACTCACCGATATGAATCACACCACCTTCCTCGGGCGCGCTCGATGAGCCGCGCCGAAGCTCCGTTTATGGAGTACGATGGGCCGCGCCTCACTCTTCGCCACAACGAAGCTCCGTCGTCCCCATACAGCTCGAGCGGACGAGAACGACAGAGAGCTCAAAGCGCTGGACGAGATGTGGTGCATGCTCAGACCTATACTTTTCGAACAATGTCCCTCAAAGGTCCCGAAGACCCTCACGGTCTCCAACAAGCCTTCTCGTCTACGGGAGTGGCGTGTGACAAGCCAGCGATCGACCCCGCCCGACTCAACGAGGTCCCGCTTTTCGGCTTCGACTATCATCCGAACACGCCGATTGAGGGTGATCACGGTGCCATTACCGTTCCGCAATTCGTCTCGCCTACATTCGCCATCCAGCCCTATCTCAGCGAACCCTCCGTTCAAAAGGTCCCCTCACTGGTCCGTCAACCACTGCGTCGAGCTCAAGCTTCCTTCAGCCGGGCGAAAACTGAGTCAAACTTGGACTACCGCCCCTTCCCGAAAGTGCTTCCATTTGGCTTCGAACAGCATGCGGCATCAATGGGCATGCCGACGCCTGCTAAGTGGATTGACATCGCACAAACGCGACTGCAGGAACAGAGAGGGCTCCGACCAACCGGACCGTGGGTGTCCGAGCAATGTTATCCGGTGCACAATGATCTAGAAACGATTGCGACTGATCACCACGCTGGTGACCTTCTGTTGGTCGATCACACCGGCCCCGATGACGTATTTTCTTACGACTACACAGCCGAAGCCACATCCACCTCTGAACCCGACAATATCTGGGATACTTCGTTCGAATCCGAAGACACTTATGTGGAGGACGTCGGCGCGTTCGACCCGAAGCAGTCACACTTCAACAAGACCGATGCCGCCTTGGATTTTGAGGACGGACAAAACGCCTTCGGTCAAACGACTCACGCTTGGGAAGCCGGGATCGCAGTCTCGGCTGGCGTAAGTGTACCTGTGTATGAGGGGACGACGGTCGATGACTTCGGCTTCGATATCACCGTCGAAGGTGAGGATCCCCAGCACCTCGACGCCCAGGCGAGATCGCCGGACGTCGGACAAACAGGTCACTTCTACAGCAATCAGCATCCTCTCCACAGCATTGCACTTGAGTCCATCCAGTCCGAACCACCTCACATCGCTGATCAAACCCCTGCCCAAGTTCTTCACACTTCGGAACTCGATATCCACGCCGGACTTGATTGTATTCCCGCCGACATCAACCCCGCCCCTCCCGTAACCGTGGATGCCACATCTCCTGCAGCCTTCATATCGCTCTCAGCCGATGATGCGTGCCTGTCTCAAGATCTCGCACGGGACGATCAAGATGATTCGCGGCAGCAGCCACATTCGGAGCCGGAAAAGTCCGCGGAGGAGCTGGATGAAGAAGCCAAGACCGGGCAGTGGCATGTCGGTAAGCGACCAGGACACCAGGGGTCGTACGTCAAGTGGAAGGAAGGTGGTGATGCGGAGAAAAGAGGCGAGAAACGGATGCTAAGCGAGGTGAGTTCCGGTCTTAAACATTACAGAGCGTGCTGGGTCTGCCTTATATGAGGCTACTTGCCAACGTTTCAGAGCATCTCAGATTCGGTGGAACGAGTCCTCAAGAAGCCGTTCCGACCGCCGAAGATCAACCTGGCTAAGGCGAAGCTCAAGAATGAGAATGAGCCGGCCAAATCATCAGCGGGAAAGGCGAACAGCGAAGACGGCGAAATTGAAAGCAAGTCACCGAGGTCTTCACCTCAGCCCGCACCATTTCCACTTGCCACCTCGCCATCAAGCGGATCCTCGCAATACAGCCGAAACCCGACGAAGCTGCACAAGCCATTCAAGACTCCCGCGCGCAAGACCGATTTGTTCGATCGATCGATGGCGCCTAGCCCAACCTTTTCGTCGGCCCCTCCCAGTTCACCTCTTCCTGCCGGCAAGAAGACCTCAATGACCCAGCCCAAGAAAACCATCAAATCCGCGCGACCCACTGGTGGCGGGATCAATCTCGCGCCTGCCAAGCCTCCCTCTCAGCGAGTACTTGGTGCGCATGCCAAACGAGCCAAGATCTTTCAGCTGGAAAACAGGATTATACGTATGCAAGAAGCGCTCCGACATATCGCGAACGAAGAAGAAGAGCAGAGACTCGAGACAGAAACGGAAGTGTGGTTGACAGGTGGCAGAGAGGTGGCTGAGAAGCTGTTCAAGCAGCTGCCGACGCCAGACCAGCTGCCGAATCAAGAGAGCTCCCCCGCTCGTATGGGGTACAGCGGCGGCTTCAGTAGCTGGGGATGGGACGAAGGACCTACCACGCCGGCGCAGATGGGATATGGTGGTTTCGAGGATTGCGCTCCGCCGTTTCAGAGGCATCGCGTATACGCTCCCACCTACCCCAGGCTGACGGACGGGCAGAGGGCGGCTCTTGCCAGGGCGAAGAGGAATGAAGATGGAGATGCGGTAGATGACGAAGGGAACTCGTTGTTTGGCGATGGCGGGGACATGGATCTGGGTGAGATCGCTCAGGCGTCGATTGCTAGAGGGAAGAAGGGAGAAAGTGGACTGTATGTCTCCTCTCTGGGAAAGTGAGCTTCGCGACGCTTGCGGGTTCTGGTGCAGCTCAGCTGATGTGCAGTTCCGTCTCAGTGCACGTCCACGGTCATAGCACTGAGTCTGACGATGTCGCCGAAGTTCCAAAGCCAAAGGCAATCGAGTGGAACATCGGGACGATGATGAGGATGATGAAGCTGGACCCGAAACTTTTGGGATGGAATGACGAGACAGAGGACTGGGAGGACGTGTGATGGCGCTGGGTCGCTTATATGATGGGAATACGACATCGACTTCGAGACTGCTACGAGACCGAAACAGCCGTACGTGTACGATATTACGCTGATCCCCGCCTGAGCGGTATTATGTAGAACATCATGCAGCGCATCATCATTCCTGCTGAACATCGAAGAGCCAGGGCGGCGCTCCCACCCGGCTCCGTAAGCTTCTCTCAGTTCCAGGGTTGCAGGCGCATGTGGCTGACGAGAGCAGCTGGAGTGAGCATAAGGGGGAAGTAATATGAAACCAAAGTGGCGGTTGCGTTGAGCCCTTAAAAGAATCCGCCAGAAAGGACCGAGGCGTTGGGAACGACAGCGTGCTCCTCTCCGCGTTGCATTGAAGTGTCATTCCATCATGATTGACAACCGCCAACAAGCTCAGTCAAGACATGCCTCTCAACATCTACACCTAAGCGGACGACCAAACTGGCGACAAAGGCAAGATGACCGTTGCGACCTTGCTCGACAACATCGAGGCGGAGATGGAGGCTGAAATCGCCTGCGCTTCGACGTCTGGCAGTTGTGAGTCGCACCACTGACCCTTCCTGTATATCCCTGCATGACTGACGGAAAGATATCAGCACATACTGGCACGCTGAGGCCCGAAACGCCTTCCGACGGCTGCGCGAGAGTCTCATAAACTGCGCGCCATCGACGCGCACTGCGCCCGTCATCGTCCATCTGGCCTCTCCTCACCGCGGTCTCACGGCGTAGTTTGGGTCCGGTGGTGACGACGCCTTTCATCCTGCGATGCCCAAGAAGGCAGAGTCGATTCCCGATGACGCGGACAATGGATGGGGACCAGACCCACTTCCTTCGAGTTCACAGGATGACGAGAGCGATGGGTGGGGAGATAACCCTTTCTGGAGGGACCGTTCGCCAGTCAGCCATTTGTCGACCGTGACCAGCAGACCGGCTACCCCAGCAACCATCGTCGTCGGAGCGGCGGATGGAACGAGTCAGGGCCACCGAGACGGTGAAACCGGCACGGGCACTTTGCATCCTTTGTCTCCCCGCTTCGGCTCCAGCCAGAACGACCCAGGCGCGACTTTCAAGGAGGCATTGAAGAGGGAGCTCAGGCATGAACTTAAGACGGAGATCCTGCCCGAACTTAAAGAGAAACTGCGAGCGGAGATTTGGGCACTTGTGCAAGCGATGCTGCTCTCCCGCGACTGGCAGTTCACCGCTGCTCTATCGAGAGACACGAGTCCTCGACCCGAAAGCAGCTGGAAGCGTTTGGACGGCGCGTTGACAAGGTCGACATGCTTGTTCGCGCCGAAGTGGCGGAAGAGCTCGTTCCTATCCGGCTCGGCATCGCAGAGCGGCTGGAAGATGCAATCGCAGACGTGAACGAGGCCGGCAAACGTCAACGTGGCATGTGCGAGGCGGCAGTCAAGACGGCGGAGGGCAGACTCGAGGCGAGCACCGAGAACGGCAGAAAGCTCGACCTGAAGCTTCTACAGACCTGCGCGGCGATGGAAAAGATGAGTACGGAGGTGCAGACAGGATCACAGATTCTGAGGAAGGATCAGGAGGAAGCGCGGGAACTTATGAATCGGGCGCAAGCGGAGGCGGCCGCGAAGCAGACTCGCCTCGAAGCGACAATTGACCTCGCCAAAGCGTCCGCCGCCGATTCGTCCCAACTCATGCTCGCCACCGCAAACAGCATTGCCCAGCAAGTCAACGCGCTCCTGCAGCAATCCAAGCAGTACGAGCAGCAAGCGTTGCTTGATATTCTGTAGCAGCGCGCCGCGGCTGTCGACGCAGTCGCCTTTCATGTTCGCGCTCACACCGGATATACCGCTCCCTTTTGGCCGGGGCCCCCGTCCGGCGTCTCCCCGTTCTCTTCACCCTCTTCCTCCTTCGGGACGCCCTCTTTCTGCTGGACGAGTGATGATACTACTCCTTTTAAAGCCCGAGACGATGCAAGAATGCAGCCGGACCACACCGAAGGTCAGGAACCTCGTGACATCCCGGCAGCTGCGGCAGCCCCCGCTACGCTTTCACCCTGGCCACACAACTACAGTCGCCCTGACCGCGACGAGGGTCTACTTTGATCGGCGCGACACGAACTATGCCGAAGAATGGTATGACGTGTGAGCGGCCGTGCTCGTCCGTTGTCAGTGTGACTAATTGGAAGCACACCTCCGCCTATCTTTTCAACCGCTGCCACATTCGACGGAACAAGCTCTCCAGCCAGCAGCACCATCAGATCTCTCGAGCCGCATATCATTTGGCGTGGACACAGATTCTGATACGTGCAGGAGACCAATGACACATGCATATGATATATACGACCTCGGCCGGATCAAACCGCCGCGGATCGCCCATAAACCACACCCCTCCTTTCATTGACCCCCTGTCAGCGCCGAGGCAGTCCGGCCACAATGGACAGCCATCACGGCAGCGCATCCACTGGGATGGCCCTCAGACTCTCGCCTCACCCTCATTCCTGCCCTCTTTGCGTCACTCATGCAAGCCCCCGGTCCTGCTCATGCCGTTCGACAAATCGGCGGAAGATGATCCCCGGTCTAGATGGGCTAAAGTCCGGGCGAGGTGGCAGGAAATCGCAGCTTGCACGCTCTTCGCGCTGGGGCTCGCCCTGCTGTTCGCCTCGGTATTTTCGACCGACAGTGAGTGTACGGAGCATCCTCCCGGGTCTCAAGATTGACTGCCGAGTACCGGCCGAGCGAGCAACGCGCGCCGCTGACGGCAGTGCTGGACAATCTGTCCACCATGACAGTCACGGACGCCCAGTCTGTGCGGTATGCCGGCATCGCGGCGACTGGTCTAGGCGGCCTCTGGGGCGGGACGCTCGTCGTGCGGCATGTCATGCGCAAGGGATCATCTACAAGTTGCTGCTGTATCTAGCCGACACACACGAAGCGCTGCCGAGGCAGGGAGAGGGGCACGGTTAGGCAGTGTCGCAAATTCTAAAAGGCGCTCGCCACATACCGCAGCCGCGACTCCATAATCGCCCTGCGCATTCCGATTGACGCACAATCGCGCGGAAGATACACCAGTCGCAGATCTGCAGAACTCAGAGGGCATTAGTAGGGCAAGTCCTGAGGCCTAGCACCGTCATCATCACCGCCACCGCGACGCAGAAGCCTTGATTCGATGCATTTTTATTTTGATCTCAGCCCCGTCCCGTGGCATCCTCCACGAGACCGCGCAGCTTTCGACCCTAGAGTTTCCCCTTCCCTCCACACCATGCACCCATTCAGTTCACCATTCTACATCCCAGTTGACATCCCAAACACCGCAGGTCCATCTTTGATCTAAGCAGTAAAGTCGGAGACGTGGGCGGTGATGACCTTCTTCATCTCCTCCTCGATCTCCTTGGTGAGGACACCACCACCCAGCTTCTCGAGGAGAGCAGAGTGCTGAGTCTTGAGCTGCTCAGTGAAGCTCTTCTCCCAAGCGCTGATCTGGTTGACCTCGACGTTGTCGAGGAGACCGTTGACACCGGCGTAGATGAGCGGGGCCATGACCTCGGTGGGCATGGGGGTGTACTGAGGCTGCTTGAGCAGCTCAGTGAGACGAGCACCTCGGTTAAGGAGGTATCGGGTGGAGGCGTCCAGGTCGGAACCGAACTGGGCGAAAGCGGCAACCTCACGGTACTGGGCGAGGTAAAGCTTAAGCGAACCAGCAACCGACTTCATGAGCTTGGTCTGGGCGGCGGATCCGACTCGGGAGACGGAAACTGAGCGTGAGCGAGAGTCGAGAGGGATTACAACGAGACAACTTACGACCGACGTTGATAGCAGGTCGGATACCCTTGAAGAAGAGCTCAGCCTCCAAGAAGATTTGTCCGTCTGTAATGAGCATAAGCCGAGAGACGACGCAGACGCGACGCACCAGTGATGGAAATGACGTTGGTGGGAATGTAAGCAGACACGTCACCACCCTGGGTCTCAATGACCGGGAGGGCAGTAAGCGATCCAGCGCCGTGGGTCTCGTTCATCTTGGCGGCTCGCTCGAGGAGACGAGAGTGCAAGTAGAAGACCTGTAAGTCAGCCTGAATCCAGGCATCGGCAATTCGAGGCCGTGCACAACTCACGTCTCCCGGGTAGGCCTCTCGTCCGGGCGGTCGTCGCAGAAGCAGGGACATTTGTCGGTAGGCAACGGCCTGCTTGGACAAGTCGTCGTAGATGATCAGGGCGTGCTTGCCGTTGTCTCGGAACCACTCTCCCATGGCGCAACCGGCGAAAGGAGCAAGGTACTGGAGCGGGGCGGCCTCCGAGGCGGTGGCGGCGACAATGATCGAGTACTTGAGGGCGTCGTTCTGCTCAAGGGTCTGGACGAGCTGGGCAACGGTCGATCGCTTCTGGCCAACGGCGACGTAGACACAGTAGAGCTTCTTGCTCTCGTCGGCACCGTCGTTCCACTTCTTCTGGTTAAGGATGGCGTCGATGGCGACGGCGGACTTTCCGGTCTGTCGGTCACCGATAATCAGCTCTCGCTGTCCTCGGCCAATCTGCCATTAGCTCTCAGTGCGAATCGCACAAGTAGGCTACTCACGGGCACAAGGGAGTCGACGGACTTGAGACCGGTCTGCATCGGCTCGTGGACGGATCGTCGGGGCAAGATACCGGGGGCCTTGAGCTGGGCCTTAGTTCGGTACTCGGCCTTGATCGGGCCCTTTCCGTCGATGGGGTTACCCAAAGCGTCAACGACTCGGCCAAGAAGACCGGGTCCGACGGGGACGTCGACAATCTGTCCAGTTCGCTTGACAGTGTCTCCCTCCTTGATGAGACGGTCGTTACCGAAGATGGTGACACCGACGTTGTCGGCCTCCAAGTTCAAGCACATTCCCTGGACACCGGAAGAGAACTCAACCATCTCCTCGGCCTGGACGTTTCGGAGACCGTAGACACGGGCGATACCGTCACCAATGGCTGCGGATTAGCGAGGTGTTCTGCAGCCCCACCAACGTGGCGGGGTTAATAGGTCCAGGCGATGACTCACTCAAGACTCGGCCAGTCTCCTGGACATCTCCACCGGTGGAGGCGCCGGCAATTCGGCCCTCGAGGATGGAAGAGACCTCGGAAGCGGCTGTAGGGCGAAGAGGAAAGAAGAAGTCGTCGAGGTGGATTTCAGGCCGATGACGAGTTTTCGGCCGAGCATTGGGGGAATGTTTGCGATCGCGACGAAAGCGTTTGAGACGATGTTGAAAGCGTGTGAGATGTTGGAAATGGGGTAGGATGCGATCAGCAATGCTCCTCTGATCCCAGCTAGCACGTACCAGGCTTGGCGGTCGCGTAAGTTCGGGCAGCGTTGGCGACGACCGGGGTGAATCGTCGGGCCTGCAGCGGAGTCAGCGTTGTCCACAATCACGTTCCCCAGCTCTCTCCGTGCTCCCCGTACAGTCCTGCCCTCATCCTGGCTTGCCTCTGACGTCCTCTACCCCCTTGTCTCTTCGATGCATGATCGTTGACATCGAATTCGTCGTCACCTCCGTGCTTCTCCGATGTCGATTTACGATCCTCCCGTCCCCCAAATTCCCCCCAGCTCCTGCACGCAGACTTACGCTGGCGGAAGCGGCGACTCGGCCGGCGGACCTAACACTTCGGATGGCGGAGTGCATGATGTACGGAGTGGTGGATAAGTAGATGGAGAAGAGGGTGGATTTGGAGAAGAGAGAGTCGAGGTTACGGGGGAACGGGGCGTGGTGGGTGAGTTTGCCAGGCGGAGCCAAGGGGCAGACGGACACGGCTCAGGGTGGGGATCGCACTGCCAACCGTTAACGGCGATTTGCGGAGTTGCACACAACCGCACCGGAATACACGGGTGTGGCGGTTTATATTCGTGCCTCCTATACATTATCGCCCATTTTATCCCATAACTTCGGGCAGCAAGTGGTGGTTTCAAGTTGATGCACCATTCCAGTCATAGCGTAGCACGCAACTTCATCACAACAGCAACAGCAGCAATGTCGGGCAGAACAAGAATACCGCAGGGTGCGCTCACTGGAGCACTTCAGTCCCTAAGCTAACGAAACAGCCCTTACGTCGCGCTTGACCAGCCTGCGACACCTCCAGACAACCGCGCCTCTTCCTCCACCCAGCACCCCTCTGCCTCCCGTCGCCGAGGCATCGTCGTCGACTTCCGCCTCAATACCGGCCAAGCGCAGCGCACGACCAGCCAAGCGCCCATCGGCGCTCTCGGTTCTGCCCCCTATCATCCCATATCAGCCCGCAGCGCCGCAACAACTCCCATCATCCATCTCTTCCGCAATCGACCTCCTCCGTTCGCAATCGACCAGCACGGCCGGGATCTACCTCGTCGCGCGATTACATTCCCGCTCATATCTCCTTCACCCGCGCGATATCATCACCCTCCCGACGCTCAAGCCGCTGCAGGCTCCCGGGACGACACTCAAGTTGACGCGTATATCCGAAGTCGGGTGCCGGGATTATGCGATCCGAGCGCCGGCGGCAGACGCCAAGCTCTTGCGGAAACGGATGGACTGGGACGCTCGAGAGCTGCCGAACATCCCGAATGAGGTGGTGGACTGCGAGTTGACGGTGTTGGAGCACACGAGGGGACCGGTCGAGACGAAGTTCAAGCTCAAGAGAAGAAAGGGGTACAGGAAGACGATCCGATCGAAGCATGGCTGGACGAGGTTGAGGGTGGGAGAGATCAATCTGGGACAGCTGGGAGACAGCAGCCAGCTGGTGGTGGAGTCGCCGTCTGCATAGGCAGGCGCCATGATGCTGTGATGCATGCGTCACTCCCGAGCCTTGAATTTCGTATCAACGAGACTCGCACTGATTCGAAGCGCACAAAGGCGGTACTCGTGAAGCTGGTTGCATGGTAAGCGCGAGTGCGCCGAACGAGAACCATCTGCTCATGACAATGACAGCAATCAAACAGAGCCGAGCAGGGCATGGCGCCTTGTAGGCGGGTGAAGACGACATGAGTCTAGTGATGAGCCTGCCCGTCGAGGAGGACGTCGCAAGGAGCTTAAAATGCAAGGCTGACGACGAAGGCAGACTTCTTATTGATTCAGCCCAGTAGGTAGGATGTCAATCTCGCGCAGTCAGTTAAGCCTCAACAATCATCAATCGGCCCGCGATCGATGATACATGCTCTCAAGTTCGCTTCGTATTGATCAATCCGTCCAGACGTAACAGCACATCAAGGAGATTCTCGTTGACATACGAGGACCCCTTCCACGTCTGCGTGACGGGACTTTTGGGGAACGTGAATGAGTGCACTTCCACTCGGAGACATTTCGACCTGGCGGACAAATCGGTATAATCGGGGCAGATCTTCCTGCGGTTTAGGCATGTTTACAAAGAGTTTCACTTGTGCTCACGCGCCAGCTCTGATTGAGAGAGCGAGAACCTTTTTGCGCAACGCAGCATCAAAGTGTTCGCCCTCGCGGCATTCGTCTTGCACGAGCAACGCCAGTCGCTTCGCCGGTCTGTCGGATCTGATGGATGAGTCCGGTGCTATTTTGCCAGGCCTCATCCCACCTTGTAGTCATCTCAATGTTCATCGCGTCGATGAGCAGGCGCATACGACTGCTCTGACGAACCAGCTGCTGGACCCATCGCGGGCTACCGTTCTTATGGAAGGCGAACCATTCGCGGTTCGTCATCCCCAGTGGCGCGATGATCCGGCCTCGTCCGATGGCATCTCTACGTCTTTGCGCCTCGGCGCGGTCTACAGCCAAATAATGGTTGTTGTCGATCCACCTGAGCAGCATATGCGCGGACAACCGTACGGCCGATCGACCCTTGACAGTGGCAAGCGAGACGCAGTCCGGAGTGAGAGGTGATTTTAGAGTGACCAGTATGCGTTGTACGGCGTCCGGCCCATCAGTCAACGAACCTCCTGGTCTGCAGATGATCCTGGGGTTGGGGATATGCCGCTATGGGATGGAGTCCTGCATGTGCACCGCACTAACCCTCCGCAGCTCCTGACAAGAGCGACGACTTGGACGATCCAGCCAATTGTTTTATCGACTCCGTGCGCGTCAACGAGTTGAACTCGAAACCCTGCGAATGCTTTGGAATCGTATCTCCTCTGTCATGACTTGCATGTTTATCCGACGGTGGTCACTCACCGCGTTGTCGACATCAAGCGGGTGTACGTTCCAATCATCAGGCGCAGCGAAGTGACGGCATTCGCTTCGTTCCACGAGATCTCGCCGGCACGTAATGATTTGGCGATTCCGATGGTGAAGTGGTCCGAGATATCGGATCCAGAGCGTAAGCGTTCCAGAGCATCTTCCGTTTGCAGCCCGGCAGGTAGTCGCTGGGGGTTCGCCTCTCTGACCAGCGCGTGCAAAAGCTTGCACTTCTGAGATGTCGTAAGTTGTTTCGCAGCTCGTCTCTGGGCATCCGGGAACACCCGGCGTTCATTGCCTCCTATCGCTTGCTCTTCCGAGTTGGCGACCGAAGCCACAAGCTGTCGGCAAGGTGACACATTGTCCGATCCTTCGGACGAAGAGTCGCATGCGTCCGAATCCTCGCTGTTCTGGCCAAACTCCTGGCTCTGGCCATCCATGTCCAGATCGACTTGCTCTGCCAGTCGGGGCACATTCCCGGCAGAAAGGCTGGGATTCGCTGATATTTTCTCGAACGTATTTCTGCCCTGGTCTGACGTTCTCTTTACCGGTGTTGGCGGGAGCTTCGCCACCTCCGGGACTGGGATCATCCTGTGACTGCGGAGGCCACATTCGTCGGCCTTGTTTGTTGGTTGATCACTTTGATCATCACGACTCGCATCGCTGGAGGAGTTTGGTCTGTCGCTTCTTCGTAAGCGCGTCTCCTCTTCATGCCGACAAGCTGAGCTGTCGGTGGCATGAGGCGTGTAATCGATGTGAGGCGTCGGACTAGGCGGCAACTTGACTCGTCGTTTCTTGGGTCCATGCGCCGCGCCCGGAGGAGCCGTCAACTCTCCTTGGCGCTCTGGGTCGATGTCCTCATTCAGCGCGTGAAAGCTACGCTTTTTCTGGCGCAGATGCCCCGCTGAGTGCTCAGATGCAGGCGTCGACCATAGCTTGTGCAGCAGCAGGTAGAATGGGTACTCGGCCTGCAGAGTATCTGCGCATCAGTCACCGACGCTGTAAGCTAGCGCCACATACTCCTGGTCGCCTTTGGCATCTGGTCCCAAGTAGTCCAAGCGGGATCGACGGCATGGTCCTTAAGAAACTTGCCCTTCTTCATCCAGCCTTTGAGCCTTTTATTAGCTTCGGCCGCTGCGAAGCCCAGCCAGCACGAAGTACTTACGTTGCCAAGTGGTATCTGACGGGGTCGCCATACTCTCCAGTCCATTGCTCGGTCGGGATGACCCTGCCGTCCTCCCGCACTTCGACCAAACCCGCTTTCCGATACTCTTCCGTCCATCCCTGCTTCTTGCTGTACACCGCGATCGTAAGCGACTGGGTAGCACGCCATTGCGGCATGCGTTGCTTATTACTCTTGGGGCCCAAAAAGCTCTCTCCAGGAAAAAGCGCGTCCCATAGCGCTGGGTCATCGATTATGAGCTGGAGGATCTCGGTCGTGTCCTCTGGCGGCACCCTGCGGTGAGTTGAGAGCTGTTGTCGAGCGGCGCCATGGGTCCGGTGCTTCACTTACCGCTTGCCCATCGCAGTTGAGCTGTGAAGATGTCCCAGAGGACTCGAAAGCGAAAGCTCTGCGGCTCAGGGGAGAGAACGGGTCAGTGCCAGGCGCTTCGACGCGGGACCGAGCTGCACCGACCGCCGGTAGCTGCGTTTCACGTTCATGCTTGCCATCAAGACCCTGGCTCCACGCTGAGACTGCACCGGCCGCATGCCTCTGTGCGTGGGCGCAGTGATGGTGTCTGAAGCCGCGAGTTGTTAGACGCGTCGCTACCCGAAGACCGCCCGACCGATCAGTGCGATGTGATCAGGAAGCTCTGCTATCTGCTATGCATCGACAGACGGTGCACCCCTTCGCATTGTCTGACGGGCACATACCCTTCACCGGCATTCACTTATTCTCTGCCGGTAAGTGCCAGCCGTCAAGGAGAGAACGATCATATTGACGGGCGGCAGTCTCTGAGTGACAGAACAATAAGCGTGTCCGACCGCGTTCAGGAATCTCAAGGCGTCCTCGGCAACGATACCGGCCCATCGTCCATCGCAGACGCGATAGCGATCAGAGGGAGAGTGATCAGATCTCCCTACCTCTTTTGTCCTCGCACCACTGCACTCGTGTCCAGCTTCCTTTAGGACGAGCCTGTCAAATTGCGTGGAGACCATGTCGCCCGCGAAGGCCAATTCTGTGTCCGCGGCCAGAGCGTCCAGCTCTCGCGCTCCATCTTTCGCTTCCCGTAGCTATAGCGCTACACACGCAACATCTGCTCGTAAACCTTCGCGAAAGTTATCGGTCGCAGGAGACGCCGGCAAGGACATGCATCACGCCATCGAAGTCGACAGCGACAGCGACAGCGACAGCAACGAATCTTGGCACTCCGCGATTGATATCCGCTCACCTTCCCCACCGCCCGTCGATCCCACACCGCTCCTCACAGCCCAGCGACGCCGCGATGAACAACGCGCGAGAGAGCTTGCTCGCCGTGAGCGGGAGGTCATCGATGTGGCCGGCTCTTCCAGTGCAAGCGACTCGGAAGACGGTGACGGCTTCCAGTTTCTCGGTTCCCGCGATTCGAGTTCCTTCCGCAAGCGGAAACGCACGTCCCGCAGAACATCTCCAGCAGATCGCGGACCATCTCGAGAAGGGAGACCGCACGATCAGGTGGACAGCACTGGTTCGTCGAGGGCGAGCTCGTCGAGAGACTCGGGCGGTGTCGAAGGCACGATCGACCTCGATTACGGGTTGAGCATACCGCAATCGATGCTCAGCTTTGCGATGCCGACTGGACCAGCGCTGGGCGTACCAGTGCTGCGGATGGACACCTCCGGATCTTCCTCGGCGGCTGTGGAGATGACGAACAAGAGTGACGGTGCTATCGCGGAGGTCGTCAGCGATATGGTCGACGATCTCCTCAATCACACAGACAGCGGTCTCCTCGGTCAAGAGGTGCTGCCGATTGAAGCCGCCGAAGCCTCTGTCATGGAACTTGACGCGGTGTCGGAGGAAGTCAAAGCTGCAACCACCGACTCTGTCTATCATACCGCTCGACCCGACCCATGTGACTCTTCGCCAGACATGGTGTACAGTTCGACAACGACTAGTGACACCGCTGTCAGCGTCAACCCCCATATGGGTATAGCGCATTGCAATTTGTCGGTCCAGCCGCCAGTCGAGCATACCCCCGCTGCTGCAAGGTCTCGTAGACCAACCACTCCTCCCTTACCTTCCGAGGATGAGGGCTTCAGCGACTACAACGAAGATGGGTGGGTATCAGACCCGTTATCAGACCATGACTGCCAGACCGTCGCGACGCGATCCATCCGCCCGCTCACCCCGCCTTTACCGTGTCCGCCGGCTTCAGGAGATCGGGTCAACCGACAGATCCCTTCCTCCGACTTCTCCTTCTCAATGCATCAACCCAGAGCTCCCCGCGACTCCGCGTCTCCTCGACGTTATCAACCCAACACCCCGCCGGGGACGCCTCCGCCATTGACATCTCCCGTACATCGCAGCAGGCCCCTCACGCCGCCGGGCTTACCGCCTTCGTCGGAGTCGTTCGAGGAACATGCCTCTGGCACTCATCCCGGTCATTCTCGTGGTCTTCCCGTCCATGCCACTCGGACTAGATCGCCGAGCCCGATTGAGTCAGCGTCCGGATCTTCGCCTGCCGCTTATGTCGCAAGCCCCGTCTTACGACACCCGCTGCCTCCACGACCTGCTCAATCGACATATCAGAACCCAGTCTTGCTCGACCGAGACGCCTCTTCGGCTCGGGGAGACGAGCTCAGGGACGAGCTGCGCGCGCGCAAGCGGGTCCGAACGAAGCGGCGTCCTGCCTCCGAACGACCGGACACTGAACACGAACAGACTGAAGACGTATGGCTCTCGCGGCCCCCTTCCGCTCCGCGAGCGGTTTCCGTGGACCTACGGATCGAACCGGCCAGCCGCGAGCACTCTGCACCGTCGCTGCGGCACAGGATCTCCAGTCGTCGGTCTTCTCCCTCTCCGGAGCCAGCCCACTTGACTGGCGCTTACGTCTACGCTGAAAGGCCGCCTCTCATGGCTCGCTTCTCGTCAAATTATTTTGGACGTGCAGCCGCAACAGCTCCATCGGCGTCGCCCGTACAACAAGTCGGGCCACCCAAACGCTCGCTGGCTGAACGAATGGCGTCAAAGTGTGTCCAGCGGCCTCTCACCCCGAATAACGCTAAGCCTTGGGATGCCTCCCTACCGATCGACAGAACACATCTCAGCCCAGCGACGACCAGTGCACATCCTGCCTCCGTACATTCTCTCCCGTCCCGACCATCCTCGACTCACACATCCTCCAACATGACCCATCTACCGGCGGAGATCCTGACTCTGCGGCAGCTCGCGGTCCAGCTAGCTGAGGAAGGAAGCTCTTGCTTGAATCGCGTTGAGATCACGACATCAGATGTCCCCGATACCGTTCACGAGACTATCGACGAGCATCTGAGCCGCCTTGGCGCTCTTGTGCTCGCGCTTGACGACCCGCGCCTGTACGTCGGTCGCCCATCGCTGCAGGGCAACCGCTTCGTCGTGATGGAGTCAAAAAGCGACGCATATCCGGAAGGGCTCGTAGTCGCCAAGAAGATCGACTACGCGGGTCTCCTGGCGCTAGTGGATGTGAGAAGAGCGCTCGAGGTCAAGATTGCGGGGCCGCGGGCGCAGACCGAGCCTGCCTTCACTTCATCCATGCAGGCAGGGACCCGTTCGTCCACGCAGGATCCTCCAGGCACACTGAACCCCCAGCCCTGGCGGCCATTGCGCCAGAGGCTGGGACAGGGCTTGCAATCGCCCGAGGTCGACGGGATTCACGCAGAGTCATCGCTCCGCCCTCTGGCGAGCGGCATCCCACTGGCAGCTCGAATCGGCCGACAGTGACTGCGACAAGCCCTACCCACCGGCAGAGGCGGGCGGCCCCCAGCTACTGCACTCGCCGCCCAAGCCCCTTGCTTCGACCTCAATTGCATGCGCGCTCCCGGCAAGGCATCGATCGCATTCACCTTCGTCAGCCCTCGTTTGCTACAGTGTCGTTCCTCTCTGTGCGACCTTTGTTCTCCTGCCGACCCTTTCACGCCGATAAGGATATCGGAGACCAGGAGCCCTCGACACACGTCACATTGCACGGGGTACCGATCCTTTGTAACAGACTTTCTCTCGCTTTCCTTGACGCCCATATACGCGGACTATATAAAGTGCGCCCATGCCTATAGTGCCTCCCCGCCTCCCATCTCTCAACACCACACTACTACCACCCTCTCATCACTTCACTGGCGCCAAGCAGCACACCGCGCACCAACCTATCCTTGGTCTATAGAATCACCGCCGCGCCTCACACCATGCCCGTCCCCGCGCACACTTGCAAAGGCTACGTCCTCGCCTCCCAACATCCCTCCACCCCCACCACGGCCGCGCACGACCCCTACGCCATCGTCCCGTGTCCTCATCCGCCTACCATCCCCGCGGTCCTTTCGGCGGGGTGCGCCGCGTCCAACCGTAAGCGCAGCTGCAAGCAGGGGGTGTACTGCGAGATGCACCATTGTGGGGGGTGCAAGAGGGCCTGCAAGGCTGCGCAGCCCGGGAAGAACCTGGATGGCAAGGCGGTCAAGGTTACCGTTGCCGTGGCTGGGGAGCCCGCGCAGGCTATTCACGCCTTGGCTGACCAGCACGAGTTGTGGTGAAAGAACGCCTTAGCGGTTCGTGGCTTGCTCCATAGCTGTGGCCTTTCCCACCGTTAATGAAACCCACCACTTCTCTTTTGTTGTCGTTATGATCTTATGCCTCCTCATGTGCCCTGATGCATCTCACGACAATCCACAATGATCCTCTTATAGCTTGATACTGGAGAGCTGGCTTCCAGTCGGGCAACCTGAAACAAGGGGCACGTGACCGGATGAGCAACCGCTGTTTTGACTTTCGTCATCTCAGCTGGACGAGTACTTTTCCGTATCTCTGCATAGCCAGCCTGCAATCACCTTTGCAGCTGAGACATAGCACCCACTGCCCACTATACACTGCCAGCTTGACAGTTTATCATAAGTCCAATCGAGAGACCTTCAACATGGGCCACGCGAACGGCACACACGGCAACGAAGACGTCTTCGACGAGCTGACAAATGTCGAGTCCAGGTGAGCCGCCGTCCCTCGGCTTGAACGGCGTGCGCTCGCCATTCCTGATCATGGCAGATTCTACGCGGAGGGCTGGCAATCTGGATACGACCACGGCCGGCTGCATGGTCTCTTCGAGGGCCGCGAGCTGGGGCGCGAGAAGGGGTGGGAGATCTGGGAAGAGGTCGGGTTCTACGAGGGCTGGGCGGGGTTTTACCAGGCGATGCTGAGCCGCAAAGGCGTCGTCGAGGGCGGACGGGGCAAAGAGTCTCGGTACGTCTTCTCTCGACTTCTAGCGCATATTCACTTCTTACTGGCCTGAAGTCGGGAGCATTCGTGGAGGCAAAACGCTGATCGCAGGGCGCTCAACCACGCAAAGATCCTCCTGGACCTCATCTCCAAGTTCCCCTCGTCCAACCCCTCCGACTCCGCCACGACGACCATCACCCCGTCCACCGACCTCGACTCGGGCGATATGGAGCTGGACGAACCTGTACCAGCTCGACAAGGCACGGATGGCGAGACGGTCGAAGTCGACCTGCCGGCACTGTTGTCGTCCATTCGAGCGCGATACCGCCTTCTCTGCTCGTCGCTTGGGGCCCGACCGCGGCTTGCGACCGCATCGAACAAAGACGGCCAGGACGAGAACAACGGATATGCGGGCGCAAACGGGGCGGAGATTCAGGGTGGAGTCGTGCAGGGCATCGAAGGGCCGATGAGGGGCGTGGACACGCGGCAGCTCAACTTCTGAAGGACGCCCTTGCTCTGCGAATCTCGCGCCCTCGTCGCAAAATCCAACTTCGACTTGGACTCTGCGTTGTGGCACCAGCACCGCGACGGACGGGACAGGTCCACAGTGCCCTACTCCAGCCCAGCCGTCCAGTCGCAGGCGGTACTAATGGCTTGACCAGCCGAGTTAGGAGACGCAGCGGTATGTCGTGTGGGCATCTGCTGCACCTAAGCTGACCATCAGCTCAGCTCACCCTCGGTGTGCTCCAGTCGGCAGTCAGGTAGCTGTGAATGTACAAAGGCGGTATCCGCGTCCAGCGTGACAACAAAGTAGAGACCCGAACCTGCCCCGGTCTAGCGCCTATGATGCATATCAAATGTTATGCTATAATACAACCCCCTCAAGGTTCCGCCGTCAAGCCTTCTACGTGCCTTCCAACCCGCCTCAAGCTTGCCAAGTGGTTTCTATACCTATCTTCGTATCGTACACGGCGCTCGATACCTCTTTCGGCTATATCAGGAGTAATCTAGCGCGCCACCTCAGCAGTTGGCTGATTGAGCTGCTACGTGTTAGCGATGCGCATCATTGTGCAAGGGTTCTTGGCGCACTTGGGGATCTTCCAGCGGTGCAGCATCGATGAAATCGGGCAAAGCCGTCGCGTCCTGGAGATAACTCGGTGTCTCGCCCTCTCCGATCGCTTCGTCCTCGAGGCCAAGCGCGTCGAGCTCTGTTGATCAGCTCACGTTGGCTGCCGCATCGAGCCGACGTACCCGCTTGTAGATCCGCCTCGTCAACTTCATCCGGAACGCCATAGCTCCTCCCCAGGCTCTCTTGGATCTCATTCGCCTGTTCGATCAAGTCCTCCATGTCGTAGTGAATACTCTGCGGATAAGCTCATGAACAACAACCCTCGTTGCAGACTCACCTCGATTTTGTCAATGTCGATACCCTTGTACTGCTTCTTCATCTCCTTGTTGGCGACCTTCATCGCGTCAACCGTTGCCATCTGTAGGTCAGCCTCCAGCGCTGCAGTAGAGCACAGTCGTGCGGCAAGCCCGGCTGCAGGATTAGAGACAGGAACACGAAACCTACCGTGTTCTTCAGGTTCTCAGTCGTCATCGCGGCCTGCTCCATATTCCACGTCTGCTGCTGCAGCTGCATCAACTGGTTCTCGTACATCCGCTTCTGCTTCAACGTCCTCAGGGCCCGCTGCTGGATAGCGTTCTGGACGTCAGCTCTAGCTGTCCACTGCACCCGGCAATCGCGATGCCAGGTGCCCGAGCGAGGGTGGGGTGCTCACCTTGCCGGGCCCATCTCTCAGCTTCGCCATCTGCGACTTGAACGCTGCCAGCTCCGCGTCGAGCTTCTTGATCTTGACTTCAACCGAACCGATACGTGTGTCCGTCTGATGGCTTTAGCATGGGCGAGATGGACGACGGGCGGTGGGCTTACCGAGGTGATTGCGTCGGTCAGGCTTGGCTTGGGCTTCGCCTTGCCTGTGCCGAATATCTACACGTCAGCTCGGGTGTCACACAAATTAGTAAGCTGACTCTGTTCATGGTAGCTGGCGGTTTCGCACGAGAGCCAGAGCGGGTGCCGGCTCGGGAGCTGGACCGAGGAGCAGGTCGAGGAGGTGGTTGAGCTGGTCGGCACGAGGTTGGCTACGAGCTCAGATATGCTGTCCGGCGTCGTATCGAACAAGTACACAAGACGATGCCTGCAGATGTTTTCCCGAAGGTCAATAGTCAACAGTCAGCGATGAGTCAATGTCTTGGTGAGTGACCGGACACGAGGCCGTCATCGGATGCCCGGGGCTCGTCGTCCGACTGTGGCCAACGGTATGTCGGAGATCGCCGCACACAGCACCGGCTCAAGCATCCACGCTGAAAGTGACGTCGACCACGGTCATCTCACCTTCAACCATGCCGGAGCTCGCGACGGCGGTCACACATCAGGAACCTTACTGTGAAACCCTGCTCAAGGGTAGCATATGATGGGCGATGCGGTCTCTGGCGACTTTATCCGCCTGGCCCTAACCCTCATCCAGCAACTGCCTTCTTCGCCCAGCGAGATCCGTGAGCGTGTTCGCTCTGCTCTCTTCCCGCAGCTGACGCGTATGTAGCCGATGAAGCGGTACTCTTGCGCCTGCAGCTGCTCTTCGGCCCGATGCTGATGTCTGCGCTGCAGCTTGTTGATCGCCGAGAAGGTGCGTTGTTGTGCACCCCCGGGGCACGGCAGCTAACGACAGTCCTACATATTACGCTGCCGACCAAACGGCAAATCTGGCAGGTGCTTCGGACGCTAGCATGGTCTGCAACTTGAGCTGATCCCTGCAGGTCGGATCATCGTCTGGTGCACCGTATACGATACACCTGAGGCTGCCGCCTTCGAAGCAAGCTACGGCATCGCCATCCACGCAAGATCCCCAGGACTCCGTTCTGGCGCCGGGGGCACACGCGGAAGCTATCAGCACCGGCAATCTGGTCGCAGCCCAAGCAGACCGCACGCAGCGCCAAGCTATCACTACAGACGATGAGAAGGCACATGAGCAAATCCGTTTGGAATATGTCGGACACGCCCTGCTCAGCTTCCAAGGGGTGTATTGCCCATGTACGGGCTTCGCATACAACTCGCTCACTAGCGAGCGGAACATTTTTGTGAGCGTCCATTAGTCGCCCAACCGTAGCTGACGTGCAGTGCAAGCACCTCTTAGCGATCTTGCTTGCGGACCGGATGAATCGAGCGTACAGGACTGAGGCGCTGATGCACAACGTCGCTGGATTGCTCGATGTCACGCGGACGCTCCGGCCCGAACCTGACGAAGCGCCCAAGATGCCTGGGGCAGAGGTGAAAACGGAGGTCGATGAGTGAGGTGGGATCCTCGCGAGAATGACGAGACGAATGAGTGACGACCCTTCGCGACGTACCACCACCTAGTTGGACACACAGTCATCACAGCCCGCGTACCCAACAACTATGTGCGCATGCATCACTCTAGCAAAGCTAGATATCAGGCGCATGTATGCATTGATTGCCCCGGTGAGCGGCATGCAGGAAGAAGAGAGGTAAGCCGCCACTTAAAGGGTCTTTGACCAAAAGTTTCCGAAAGAGGGAATTTTGTGGGTTGTTTGGAAAGGACTCGAGTGTGCCAGAGCATCAGGTCTCGCCGTCGCTCTCCTTTGAGTCTCACTCCACCGACGACCATCCACCTTGACTCGCTCTCCACCACCACCACCACCACCACAACCTCCACCTACGACCTCACCTCCCCTTCCTCCCTTTATCGACCTCCTCACATCCCTCGCCTCACCTCACACGACTCCATGCCTAGCCTATAACATCCCCAACCAATCCTCACACCGAGAAACGTCCCTTGTTTGTTCCCATAACCGGAAAATCAGTCTCGCTCCGGTGCTTATCCATCATCCCCGCATTCACTCGATGAACACCCCTCCTACCCACTAAATCCCCCCGACCATGCTCAACCCGCGTCCACCACCCGATGGCTTGGCCACTGCGCCGGCCGATCAGGCCGGCAGCGCTACCACGATCACGCTCGAGCTATCCCCACGCCACTCCCCCGCGCTCACACACCGCTCGAACCCCAGCTTGTCCACCCTCGATATCGACCTGACCCTCCCCACGGCCGTCGCCAACCTCATCCAACACCTGGTCCAGCCTCTGACCAAGCTCTACTCGCCCAAGGACATCTCGGCGCTTCGCCTTCGTCTTACATCATCCCTGAGCGAGGTGTACGCGCTTACATGGGACGTCTCCCACCCTCAGCATGGATCTGGATCGAGGTCGCTCATCTGCAACCGCGAGCTCGGGCTTCCGAAGCTCTTGAAGGAAGCTGCGAGCGAGGTTGGCATTCCGCAGAACGTGTGGATCAACGCGCTTGCTCGCAAGAACGATCTTGACCTGGAGGGAAGGACGAAAGGCGACGAATGGGAGGCGTGGTGCGATCCGGGCACTGTCGTGTGGAGGTACGGCGGCTGGGAGTGGGAGGATGTAGGATACGACCCAGTGCGACTAGTCCGAGGTAAGCCGGGAGATTGCAACATCACAATATCCGCCGCTGACCAAGCAGAGAACTATCAGATCATCTGGCAGTCGGCCGCTTCGCCGAAACCCACCCCGCCTACCACCAAATCAACTGATACCGCTACTAGCACCACCCCCGCTCGGCCATCCTACGCCATTCCCATCCGAGCACCTGTCGCCTTGCCTGCAGTGTTCGCCATTCCGCCTACTCCCGCTACCCAACTCGACGTCGCGGCCATGCCTAACCAGCCCCGACCTGCTTCGCCCCTCCTTCCCGCGGCCTCCATCTCCCGATCCGCCTCGCCCAGCCAATCCGAGGTGTCGTCGGGCGACGAGTCTGCAGCATCGCACGCCGATGAAGGTCATTCACGTGCAAGCACGAACGCTACGAGCGTCGCGTCCGTGCGAAATGGCCACAAAGGATCGGGCTCGATGTCCTCAAACGGCTCCTCGCAGTCCGGTGCTCATCTTCTCACCCCTCAATCTCGACCGCCATCTACCGACCCCTTTACGTCGGAGCACTCCGGCAAGTCGCCTACTCCGACTGGACCTCAGCGCGGCCGCACGCCTTCCCCTTCAACCCCTCGCGAGGGTTCCACGACCCCTTGCACCGCCATATCCGCTACGCCAACCGTCACTCCGTATGATGGCGGAAATGTCACGGTAATGGGCGGAGGCGTCAAGCTCGGCGGCGGTGGAGGCCCTCGACCCGCGTCGGCCATGTCGATGCGATCTAACTACGACCGCTCGAGGTCTCCGTCTGTTTCGCTCGCATCGCGAGCTCTCGGCTCGGCTACTGGTCCTACCGGCCAGCCGGGCCAGAGAAAGGCAAGGACCAGGCGAAGGATCATGCCCACGTATCTCGGTCACCTTGGACAGCCCGGAGTGGGCGGACCTGTGCCAGGCGCCTTCGGCCAGTTCGCGCCAGCCATTCAGCCCGGCGCGTGGTCGGGCGTCGGTGTCGGCATGGGTCCACCACCCGTCCCCGGGATGGGTCGACCGCTGGGCCAGCTCCGAGTGAGCTCGATTTAGAGTCGTCATCGCCTTCCTCCTTCTCCGCCGATCACTGCTCGACTGGGCTCCAGTCCGCCTCCGTCAAGGCTCGTGTTTACAATTATCGCATCTGTACGACTCTTCAGCAATGACTCGCAAACTCGCCTCGAAGCCATTTCGCGGTAGACCTCAATAGCAACAACAACACCTTTAAACACCTTTTTGATTTCGCTTTACTTGCTCTTTCTTTGACTCCTGAACCTTTTGAATGCATACCGTATCACGCACAATCTAAACTCGCAGCCTGACGCTGATGTATACGGTGGGGTTGAGCAGGTCCATCGCTGATCCGATGATCGCGCGGTGAAATTGATCCCGCCCTCAGCCTCGGTCGGGGGAGTGAGATTCGAGCCATCCATATGCTCTGGTGGCCATGCAGCACGCGTGCTTGACCTCGGTGATTGCCGAGGGCGCGGCTACGCCATGCGGCAGCGGTCAAGCTTGAAAGACTACCTCGGTTATCAGATTGACAGGCAGATTCGTCCGCGCCATCGGCGTGTGGAGCCCCGAAAGTGCACCATATGGGCCATCTTCGGCCATGGCTCTTCGGCGAAGTGTGGCAGGCGGGTGGCAGATGCTATAAAGGTTGTCTACTTCTGAGTGCTTGTCAATCCCACACCACCCTCGCTGCTCACTCCTCATCGCACCCAAGCTCCACAAGCTACTTCAAGCGCGCGCCGTCGCCCTGTACCACGAACGTCAACTCGGACTCATCATGAAAGTCTTCGTCACTGGCGCCACGGGCTTCCTCGGCCAAGCCATCACCCGCACCCTGCTCGCGCACGGCCACTCGGTTGTCGCCCTCGCGCGGTCCACAGCCTCCGCGGACAAGGTCAAAGCGGCCGGCTCGATCCCACTGGTCGGTAGCCTCGCCGACGTCGCTCTCCTCACCAAGGCCGCACAGGACTGTGACGCCGTCATCCACACAGCCTTCCACCACGACTTCCTCTCGCCGTCATACGACTTCCCCGCTGCCGCGAAACAAGACCTCGCAGCGCTTCAAGCGTTTGTCGACGGCGTGAAAGGGACGAGCAAGCCCATCGTCGCTGCGAACGGGCTCATCGGCGGGAAGCCCAACACGGTCATGCTGGAGACGGACGAGAAGGGTCCCGGAGCACGAACACCTGCCGAAACGCTTTTCAGGGATGCTGCCAAGGAGGGGGTCCGCGGTGTCACCGTCCGGCTGGGGCCGAGCGTACACGGTGATGGAGATTACGCCTTCGTCCCGGCGTTGATCGACGGTGCGAAGAAGAACGGGTACGCGATGTACGTCGATGACAAGGCGTACTGGTCTCCTGTGCACCGCGATGATGCGGCCGAGCTCTTCCTACTGGCAATCGAGAAAGAACTTCCGGGCGGTACGGTCCTGCATGGGGCGGAGGACGATGTGGTGAACACGAAAGATATCGCCGAGGTGATCGGCCGAAAGCTCGGGGTCGAGGTCAAGCAGATCACGAAGCAGGAAGCGATGGGTCTGTATGGTTTCATCGGAGTGGCGTTCGGCACGTACATCGTCGCGTCGAACGAGGTGACGAAGCGGTTGACTGGGTGGGAGGTGAAGCAGAAGACACTCCTCGCTGACTTGGAGGAGGGAACCTATTTCTGAGAGTCTGCGATACCCCACGGCGGTAGTAGACCTTCGTGTCGCTCATAGATGTCGCCTGTACATAGAATGATGCTAGAGCCTAGCGAAAGATGCAAAGAACGCGCTGTCCTGTGTTACGGTGGGCTGCAAGAGTTCGGGCCGGTACAAAGTGTCCCAGTCCACGGATGGCCGTCGGATCACCACTCCGTCTGACCACCTCTGCCTGACAGGCGGCACGTCTTTCGATGACGAGGATTGGTCCGTCCGGCCAGTGCCTTGAACAGCGCAAAAGGTCACTCGGGATGCGGCTGCCGCCGCTGCTGCTTCTGCTTGCTGCATCTCCACCCTTTGTCGGCGCACCCTCTCAGCCGTCTTGACAAGGTCTCGCAAGGTGAAGTAGAACGGGTAGGCCCGTCGGAGCGTCGCTTCCATGAGCCTACGCAACACAGTATATGACAGCTCACCCCGGTATCGCCTCGAAATATGGGTCCATCGATTCCACTTGGGCTTGAACCCCAACTTGACGTACGCGCCACTCGCAAACGCCTGTCGTAGGCTTTTCGTCAGCCTGCGGATTGTCGTATGCTTCAACGCGGACGTGCTGTGATCGACCTCACCGCTTGATACGTCTCCGCACGGGGTTGTCATACTGCGACTGCCACTTTGTCGTCTGGAGCAGACCACCTTGAATCGGAACTAGCGTCCCCTTTCGCGCCTCGGCCGCAAGCCATTTTGGGTCGTGGCGGAACAGTCGGAGGCAGAGGTCGCGGGTGATGCATGCGGCGGACTCTTCGGGCGGAAGAGGAGAGAAGCGACTGGCGGGGCGAGGCGAAAAGAGGGGGAGGATCCAAGCGGGGTGAGACTGGATGATCTTGAGCATCGTGCGGGTGAGCTGGGGAGTCCACCTGACGTGAGTGGCGAGACTCCCTGCGAGTGGCAAATACCCGACTTGATCATCTTCGTCTGGCCAGATACTTTCAAGATGTCCAGGGCGAGAGCGGCGGTGGGAGAATGCCGCACAAGATTTCAGATCATCAAGGCGGAGAGCAAGGAGAACTTCCCGTCGCATGTAACGCCTCGTCGCGGGCGGGCGACCGGCTCCGGCAGCCACACATTGAGACGGGGGGTCGTGCCACTGCCACAGAGCGGCATTGTCCGGCCTTGGAGTGCACTGCAACACAAGCGCGCGACCCTTTCATGCACTCGCAGTCCTTTCTTGGGCAGGCAGTCCTGCCAGCCGTGGAGCTGCGCAAGGGCAACACGACCGGCTCGACTACGACATTAACTAATCTCGCTTCACTCGGACGCGTATCTTAGACACCACACTGGATTAGCGCTGCACGCCGGCGAGTCAGACGTAGAATTCGAACAAGTTGGGTCCACAAGAGATGACTCCGACCGACAACTACACTGCTGCTCGCGTCAAGAAAGCATTCTTTGACTCGCTCGAATCGCTGATCAGGCGCACCGAGCGCGAATCTACGACCCGATCAGGCTTCCATTGGAAGCTGAACAGAGAGAACGAGACCACCGGCGTGTTGACTTGGTGTGACGAGTGTGGGGACATAATTGCAAAGCTCAGCCAGGACACCTCTCTTCGGTCGTGCAATCGGGAGCTGCTGACCGACTTGCGATCGGGTGAAAGCAGCTTGGACCACAAGCCCGAGCATCGCAGGCCTCGAAGTCACGAGGAGGCCCTGCATAAGGTGGTGCAGTCGACGATCCGCCTCATTGCCCAGCAAGCAGATTCCGCTACTTGCCTGAAAAGACTGTTGCAAGAGGAGCACGAGACTGTGCACGCCTTTGAGTGTGACGAAAACTTCCCGAACAGTCTCAAACACCTTGGCCATGCTGTCTCGACGATTTGGGCCCAGCGACTGCTCCGAGATTTGCATGGGACCTGTTCTTCCGAAAACTGGGTACACCAGGTCATGCGAGCGGACCTCATCAGTGACTGGTGCCGGAATGAGACACGCAGCAAGGAGCTCGATGCAGAGTTCCGCCTGGAAGGTCGGGCGAAATCGGCCTACAGGAGCCTCGCGTCTTTCGTGCATTACCATCGTGCGGCGGAACAGGGTATGCCATGAGGCATTTTTTTTGGACTGACTGGATGCATCTCATCCGCTGCTCTAGGCTAACTGATCCATTGCGAAGCTGGGCGGTCAGATTGGCAGGCACCCGACGGCCACGTCGGGTCTTACCAGGCCAACAGGAGTGCTGCGGAGTGACCGCACTTACGGCCACAAGGAGGCTTCTGTTCCGTGGGAACAACATAGGCTGTACGATGTCGGGTCTTTCGTCTCAATTGAGGCCGATTGCCTCTGGGGCGGGGTGACGAAACCCCTGGATGCGCGACCGCCACATATGGTGGTCTTTCGGCTTCAGTGGCAGTATACCGTAGCTCCTCGATCCATTCACACCAGTGGTGTCCGGTCCTTTGCCAAATGTCCTTCGAGACACTTCCAGCTAGGGCAAAAGGTGCTGCCTCTGCCAGCTTGCAGGAGCCTTTTGCCTTATCTGCACTCTCTGGACTGAGCCATCTCCGCAGCGTGTCTCCACTCTGCCCAGAGCGCTACGCTGCCACTGTTGAGCGGCCTTGTATCCCATCACACGAAGCAAAAACGATGCTTCCAATCGACGCATTCACCACAAAACGAGTCAAGAAGACACTTCATGATTCGGTCGAAACATCCATCAGGCTCATCGATAGGGCACCGGGGAGTGATTTCGCTTCAAACTTCGAATTCATGCTAAACCGAGAGCACGTCCTCACTGGCGCATTCGAACGCTGTGATGACTTCGATACCATATTGGACAAGCTCAGCAAAGACGACTCCCTGCACGAGGTCAATCGCGCTTTGCTGGCTGATTTGCGCTCCAAGAAGACCAGCCTGAACAGCGTTCCTGATCGGTTTTTGAAGCAGACCGAACGGTTGGTAGCGCAGACTGATCAAGAAGCACTCAGTCCCCTTATCGATTCAATCATCTACAGCTTGTCCAGGGAGGCACGTACGCCTACGCAGTTCAAGATGTTGTTACAGGAGGAAGACGAAACGGTACGCGCATTTGCGTGGTGTGAAGACTTCCCCGAAGTGGTCGCGCGCCTCTGCAGCAACGATTCGCTGGTGAAGACCTGGGCCAAAGAGCTTCTGAAGGACTTTCACGGGCAGCTGTCCACATTCCATGTGGAAGATCCGGGCACACGCGGAGATCTGATGAGCAGATGGTTTGTCGAGGAGACGCGCAGCAAGGAGCTGGACGCCAAGTATGATCTGGAAAGCTGGAGCAAAAGGTTGTACAGGGCCTTGGCGTCGTTGGTACAAGACAAGCATTTGAGTCTGCAATGAGCTTTGGGATCCTTCCGTATGTATATAGCCCTTTTGGGCGAGCCCTCCTATGTCAAAGAGATCAGACCGTCATGCGAGGCTTGCTCTGTAATCGCATCGGCTGGACCGGTATTCGGCCACAATTCGGCGGAATGGCGGCCTACGCCATGTGCCATAGTCGTTGAAGCCACGAGACCGTACAGCTCACAATACAAGCCTCTAAGCGAGTCATAGGGCAGGCGATCCACTGGTCTGCGCTCTACCCCCCGCATTACGGCGTGTCCCGCCCTTGAGCCCAAATGCACGCCCAGGATCCTTTGTGTGTCGGAGCTGACACATCCGTTGTCTCTTCTGCTCACAAGGGAGGCTCAGACCTTGACGTGCGTGGCCGCGTGTATTGTACAAAACGACTGTGCTTCAAACAATTGGTTGCAAGCATTGCCATTCTCCGTCATTCCCGGCACGCGACCGTGACCAACCAGGAGCTCATCCCCGGGCATAACACACCTCGCGCCTCAGACACAACCCTGACCATGAACGCCTCACAGACTGCACCCTCCTCACCGTCAGAAACGGTTTGCCATCAGACTGCGAGTGACGCAATCCGGCGATGCATGCAGAAGTCGCGCACCGCCCTCGACCTTCAAGGGGAGCTTTTGAAGCTCAACACCAACTCTTACTGCCTCACCACCAGCCTCGGTCAGGACTACGGCGATTCATTCCGATCAGAACTCCAAAAGATTACCCGGGACATGAAGCTTCCCACGGTCATGCGAGCGTTAATACAAGACCTGCATGACACAATGTCCCGCTCCTCGAATGGATCCTTTGACGAACAGGATGACGTTCTCGGCCGGTGGATCAGGGATACAAGGGTCAGTAGGCGGCTGGACAGGGAGCAGAAGGAGGAGGAAGAAGCGTGGGTGATAGTCGACCCTGAGGCTGTTTCTGAGCACGAGCCCAGAGTCTAGCCTGGTGCGTCTCCGACCACTGCTATGCAAGTGCGCTTCAGACCGCGTCATGCAGATGATCCAGGCCATAGATTCACCCAGGCTTCGCGATAGACGTGGCCACAAATCAGCTCGATCGCTCAAACCAGACTGCCTACCACAGGGGTCGTCGCCGGACATATGCAGTACCGAAGGTCCTGAGGGCAGCACAGGTTCGCATGTCAATCTTCTCCTCGCCAGCTAGAATGTGTTCATTCTCACAGAGCCCGGCACAAAGTAGTGTTACCGCGGTATTGGCTGACGACTATACACCTCACGCCTCGAGACCGAGTCTTGCCGCGCAAGGGAGGCTGACGTCCCTTCCCGGCGTCCATTGGCTGACGAGCTCACTGCCACATAGGTATATACCCAACGCCATGGCGCGGGATTGTACGGTGTGAATGACACTGACATGCACGCGGCACCTTTGTTCAGGCAGAATGGCAATCCTTTGCGGGCGTCACATGCTGTGACTCTTATACAGTGACCCAGAAAACCCCTTTGCCGCCCTAACTTGCGTGCGCTACTACAGTACTTCAACCGCTACAACGTATCTGGTCCTACCGCAAGCGCCTAGCGTGTTCGCAACAGCCCGGTCTTCTCACCTGATACTGTACCACGCAAGACCCAATGCCACAAACGCCAGATGCCACGATCGATCAGGCATCCGAGGACGTTTCAGATACAGCGGTGCCCACGCCGGGAACGACCGACTCGGGTCCCACAGACGACCCGAGCAACTCTGCAGAAAAGAACTCATGGCGAATCGTTGTGGCGAATGTCAAAGACATCATCGCAGATGACATGTTGAGGCATTGTCTGGATTGGGCAAGCACGGTCACCGAGCTCAGAGCCCATCTTCGGGATGATTGCACTGCCGATGCGCTTACTAGCGGCACCCGGTTGCGATCCCAGCTTGCGAGGTTTGGGACAAGTCATTTGTACCCGGGATGGAAGGGCCACGAAATGCGGAAACTGTGCCACATGATGCACGAGCCAGAGTCACAGAGAACGACGCTGCTCAAGTGGGCTTCGGAGGAGACAAACGCGCAGGTCAAGCCATCGGAACAAGGGCATGGACAAGACTCGGGAGACGTGGAGACGGTCAAGAACGGTGGGGAGGAACTGTCCAGCTTGGGGCACGACTGCGACTTTGACTTCTCCAGGTGGGATTATGTCTTGCAACTGGCCTCAAACTGACAAGCTCCTCCTTTGGAAGCGGACTATGTGAGAGGTTCTGAGGCAATTCGAGCCCAGAAGGGGCCGTTCAGTTACTGGACGGAAGTGGGACGTCCGCCAATGGGTATTGTCTGAGAGAGATGATTTGTAGCTTCGATACATGGTGTGCACACGGTCGCGCAGAGCTCGGGTTGAGCGAGTGTCAAGCTTCACGCTCCTTCATGCAGGTCATCACGTATGCCCACACACCACACACATCGAAGCTATCTCTCGTCAACCCAGAACAACTTCGGAGATCACTGCCCAGCTTCTATCCGGGGGACAGAAGCCGGTTCATGGCACACAGCCGGATCTCGAGTGAACGTGAGGTATCAGTACCCTGCACGTCGGCACACGCTGTATGTTTCCCCTCCCCGTCATCGATCAGCACGCGGCGAGACGGTAGCAACGTGAGATCTTGCTAGTCTGCTGTTGCCACAGCCGGCGTTGCTCGGCATCATGGGAACGAAGGCGGCATGACACCCCTTCATCGCAACCTCCAACCCGTCCTTTCTGCAACTCACGTGGATGAGTAGACGTCATCGCATATCTTCATAGCACACTCCATCCAATCCTTTCATAACCCCGCAAGACATGATGCGAGGGACGTTGGGAATAGAGCTGTATCTAGCGGGCCATCTGGGCGGGCGAGTCTCGGCTCTATACCCTCACGCCACTTCAGCGGTGATCACACCGTATTCCTGCTTCTCGGATACACCTCAACAGTCGTCACATCACAATCCAACATGAGCTCCAGCGCAGGCTCTGCTGCTTATCAACGCATCATGCGGGGCGTCAATGAGTCCGAGAGCGCCAGGGAATTCTCTGCCTTCTTGGTGAAAAGCAACGAGCTGCTTGCGTCATGTGGCAGGGACACACTCTTGAGGACTTTGAGTCAGTGTGAGAATGCCATTCAAGACGACGAAAGACGTGATGCAGTGGAATCTCTGGCAAAGGCCGTCAAGAGCAGCAAGGCTGATCTCGGAGTGGCCATCATCGGGTGGGGCAGGCAGTACAACTAGCAGGACAGGGATTGATCCATCACTTGGACGTCCACACGATTGACTTCGGCAGACTAGACGCAGGTTGGGAGGAAGGCTGTGTATAGAACAGCGCCGAGAGAAGCGTACGCCAAAGTATACCTGTGTCATGCAATTCTTGTGAGAGTGCAGGACCGTGACCGGCAAACCCCCCTGACACGTTTGGCTCTGCGTTGCCGTTGCTCTAGCAAGAGGTGTCTTGTGAACTACATCATCATTTTAACATCATAACAATTCTCCACTTCATTCTCCAAAATCTCATTTACCTGATCGACCGCCTCGCAGGTGTCCTCGTGTCCAGTGTCCATTTGAGATTGTCACACGCCCCCCTTCATGTCTCGGCTATACATATCCCACATATCCCCCTCACCCGCCCAAAACTCCCACCAGACATCCTCCTCCAGCGCCGCAAAGTCCCGGGCTGTGCCAAGGCGCTTTTCCGCCAACTTGATCTCGAAATACCTTGCCAAGTTCGTCTCATCGACCAAGTCGAGCCGATGATGCTTGAAGTCGAGAAAGCGCATGAGCGTAAGCGCGGAAACGTCAAAGACGTCTTTGCCGTGCGCGTCAGACGCCTCGGGTTTGTTGCGCTCAGGTCGTTCCGGCTCAATCAACGAGTCGATCGCGAGGCGGAGCTTGTAGTGCTCGCACTTGACCATGTTGAGCTCGGTTTCGGAATCGAAGAAGACGCTATCACCTTCAGTACAATCACAGAGATCACCTTGGCGGTATACTTACGCCCCATAGCTCTCAAAGATGGCCATCAGCCCAGATAGATCCAGCTTCCGCTCTTTGTCCCTCTTGCTATACGGCTTCTTGATCGATGGAGCGAAGATGTAATAACCCTTCAGTCCCTGGCCGGGGTCCCTGCCGTGAGCTTCTGTGCATTTTACGCGGGAAGCTGCCAGCTCACTTTTGAGACCATTTCGGGTGACAGAACGCCGCGGCAAAGCACCTCAGATTCGTGTGACGCATGACCTGCTCGTTGGCGAGCTTGTGATCCGCCACAAACTTCTCCGTGCCCTTCCAGAATCGATTCAACTTTGGTTCAGCCGCTCGAGCGCCCTCGAAGAGCTCAAGCACCTTGCGGGCCTGTATCGGGTCGTGGTACTCGAAGCCGGGCTTCGCGTCGCCGTTGAAGAAGCTCGAAGGGAGGTGCAGCGGGATGTAGGATGAGTCGAAGGGTTTGAGGCGTTTGGGCGGTGGCGGAGTGAAGTACCGGTGGGCACGCGGGTGCGCGGTCTGCGATGGCGGAGGTGTATCTTCATCGGGATCAGGGTGGGCGTGCTTGAGCTTGCGCTTGAGAGCCCAGACGTCATAGTAGGTGTCGACGATGTCTTGGCTGCCTTGAGCGGCGCGGGTAGCGCGCCCCGCAGTACCTTGTCTGTCGGGGATGTAAAGGGCTTTCGATCCCGGGAGGTACTCGGACGGGAGAGTTCCGGGGCGGCGATATCGCGGTGACCACAGGTCTCGCAGGAGGAAATAGTATGGACAGATTGTTTCAAGCTCCTCTACACATAAGCTGACGGGACGGCGAAGATTGGGAGTCAGCTCACGTCGCTGCCATCTTGGCACATGGGCCCACGAGGTCCAGTCTGGCTTGAACCCCTTCTCCAGGTAGTGTCCGTCCTCCATCCATCCCCTTAGACTCCCATCAGCCGAGTATCGAGCTCACTGGCAGGAGACTGACAGGTCAAGGCGCCCCGCGACCACATTGCTCCTCTCCCGCTTCCACGCCTCAGTCTCCTCGATCCTCATCCCGCTCTTGACGATCAGACCCTTCTCCTCCATCTCGCGCACCCAGGCTCGCTTGTCGCCGAGGAACGCGATACATATCTGGCGCGTGATCATCATGTAGTCCTCTTCGTTGTAGTGGTACGCGACCGTGCTCTTCCAGCGCGAGTTGTCGTGGATCAGCTGAAGAAGCTTCAGATTCAGGGCGTGGCTCCAGCTCGTCGTCAGCTGCACGATCGCTTGAAGCAGTCAGCTTACACAAACATCTTTGCTACTTTATTAACGTCTACCAGGCGCAGAAGAAACAGAGGCGAGCGAAAAACGAGCGGAAGGCAGGAAAGCGAGCACGGGGCGCATAGCTCCACCGCCTCGCTCGAGCCCGCCCGCCATACGGGGCTGACAGTCCCGCTCGGACATCTGCACTTTGCGATGAGGCCGCCCAGCTGCCTCAGATCAATGGAGCATCTCGATCAGTCTGTGTGCTATGGAATCCTGATCATAGCGCAGTACATTGGCTCTCCTATACTGTATCACACATGTCAACCAGTCAACCAAGAGAAGCATAAATGTCCGAGACGCCGTGGTGTCCTCCCACTCGCCGTGTCACGCGCCACCTCCTCTACCCATACGGTACCTGCGCACCACACTACATCCTTAGACACCGCTCCGCTACTTGGTGTTCTTCTGTGCCTTGCCCACGACCGTTCCGTGCACCTTCGTGGCGAATCTCAGACTGCACAGAGTCTCTCCCAAGTGAGCCTGGAGCGGTGAAATGTTACACATCATGAGCGTCTTGCTCGAGCCTACAGTAAGCTTCAGCCGGGTCAATGTGCTACGCAGCTCACCGGACAGACTTGTCTGCAGCAGCTTGGTGAGCGTCGAGTTACGGTACGGCACATGTCCGCCTGACTGTCCGGTGCCCAACGCGCCAATGACATCCGCAAGAGCCGACAAGGACTTGTTGATGTGGATGGTCTCTTTCAGACGGTCTTTGTTGGTACCTGCGCCGGACGAGTCGAGCCGTTCGCTTCCCGCCAGATCGACTGTACGTGAGTCGATGGGCTTCTCGCTTTGTCTGATGCAAACCCACCCAGATTCAGCATGGCCTCGCAGTTCTCTTGGGTCAAAGGGTTCGCACCCTTAACCTTGAGGGTGAACACAGAGTGCGAACGCGAAGATCGTTCGTTCATGAGAGTCGCAGCGACCGCTCGGCGCGATCGCGCCTTCTCGAGTAGCGTTGAGACTTGATGAGGACTACTGAGGGGTACTGCATGTCAGCTCAAGATCTCGCAAGACAAAAAGCTTACTGTTGACGACGTCAGTCACCGACATCCGGCCATCCTTGTCCGTTTTGATCTCATGCTTCTTGGCGTCGAATTGTCCGTTCCCAAGCAGATCATTGATCTACCGTCAGCCCTTCACAAGAGAGCGAAATGTCCAGGAAGCTCACCACTTCATTGTACACCTCGAGGAATTGACCTTCCATCTGGTACTTCCACCCGCGGTCTTGCAGCTGTTTCGAGACAGCAAAGATCATGTCGATTGCCCGGGGGATCATTCCCATGGTGTCGCTGGACTGCGAGTCAGCCCTTGGAACATAACGAAGGAGATTCGAGCTCACTTGGCCTCCTTCCATCGTCCAAGACTTTCCGGAACCCGTCTGACCATATGCGAAGATGCAGACCTACAATCAGCTCTTCTTCCTCGAGGTCTCAGCATGACTCACGTTGTACCCGTCCAATACGCTCTGCGCCAACATCGAAATTTCTTCGAACACCCCTGCCTGTCCAATTTTCGGCTGGAAGACCTAGCCGTCAGCCCGGAGCTCGTGACGAGAATTGGCAAGCTGACCTTGTCGAAAGTAAAGTTGTTGATCTGCTCTCTTTCCCGGCCAGTCGCGGACTCCGACCGGCTCTTCACCACTAACTGACTCTGGCCAGTTTCCTGGTCAGTCCGCTCGTCGCTAAAGCAGATGTCCGCCAAAGCGTCCGGATCAGATGACTCGTGAGCTATCATCAGCCTTGTTGTTCCTCACAATGTCTCTCCACGCACAGAGAGCTGGCCGTATTCGAGCAAAGACCCGAATGTTGCCTGTTGTTAGCCTTTCCCATTGAAGTGTGCCGTGAGGCTCACCTTTGAGTTCCTGTACTTGGTTGTGCAGCTTGCGCCGTATACTCTCCGCGTTTCTCAGCTCTTCCTCGATCTCAGCAATACGTCTGTCCGCCTCAGCTTCCGCTGCCGCTGCTCTCGCTTCCGCGCGTTCTTCCGCTTCCTTCGCCGCACACTTGCCAACCTCGAGCTCCGCCTTCATGGAGCTGACGTGAAGAGTTGCTCGCTCGACTTCAGCTTGCAACGCCGATTGTTGAGCTTGCGAGGCTGCGAGTTGGGCGTTGATCGTCAGATGTTGCGTCGATTGCTCCGCCATGGCGCGCTGAGGTCAGCTCAGCCGTTCTCGAGGAACCGATCGCCATCTACAAGAGATGTCCGCAGGACTCACTCTCAGCTCCCGCATCGTCTCCCGATCCCTCGACAGCTCCTCCCGGCTGTCGCGCAATTCCTCTTCCAATCCCCTCTTCTCTCTATCCCGTTTCCGGAGTTGGGCATCTAGGTCCTCCAGCTCGCGCATGTGCCTTGCAGTCATCACCGCCAGTTCTTCCGATGCGCTCGACAGCTCCCTCCGCTTATCCTTCTCCGTATCCTGAACTTCGGACAGGAGTTTCCGCAGATCCTCTTGCGACATCTGCTGAGAAGAGACTAAAGTCAGCTTGGCGCTTATGAAGGGGGTCCAGCCGTACTCTTCGTTTGCCTATTGTTAGCTTTACCATGAACAGAAGCCCGCGATCACTCACTCCTGCTTTAACATGTCCATGAGCTGACCCAACTTGTTCTCCATATTTTCTATCCGGCCGTCTTGACTCTGACGTGAGCTGCTACACCATGCGTTTTCGATGCAACTCACTTTGACACGGGCAGCACTCGCCATGCCAGAACCTATAGCGCTCATACCGACGCCAGGACTGACTCCCCGTCCGAGACCCACTGCAGGCGATGCTCCGCGGCCAAGAGTCCCCATGGTGCCAGCACTCCGGGTACCGGCAGCCACGCTGGCGGTGGGAGGTCTGGACCTCGCCGTAGTCGAAGCGGCAAGACCGGCCCGACTTGTCGTTGCTCGAGCTGTACCGATGGCGGGTCGAGTAGGACCTGTGGTGGCAGTCCTCGTCGTGCGTGATGTGCTCGTTGAGCTTGAGCTCGTACTGCCCAGGCTGGCGGTCCTCGTGCTGCTCCGCAATGCCGCAGCGGTAGGTCCAACCCCTGCCAGCCGGGGCGCAGGAGGCTTTCTTGTCGTCGATGGCATGAAGCCGCCGGACGGCTTCCTAGCCGTGCTCTCTGCGAGTGATGATCCGGACGCTTGCCGTTTGGCGACCGGCAGAGCTGGCGAGGATGGGACTTTGCGCTTGTTGGCATTGATATTGGTCGCCAGGGGTATGGCGGACCGAGAAGCCGGCAGCGGCAGTCGCGAGACGGCCGGCTAGATGATCAGCTTCAACACCACGGCATTTCGAGGCTCTCACAGCTGTTGGATCTTGATTCTCCGACATGGTGATGCTATCAAGAGGGTGCCAGTAGGAACTGTATATCGATTGTTGTTTACGCCACTGTTCAAAGTCAGGCGCGCGTGAATGACTCTGGGTGGAGTGACACAATTGATTCCGCTTAATGGAGTGATGACGTGGCATTCTGTCGTGGCTCGGTTGGACGCCGCTGTTATCTTTGAGTCTGGCTTGCTTTGCTTCCGAGTCGCCAGTCAGGTCCGCTCAGCATTCATTGGAGCCAGCTATAGCCACACCTTTCACCTTCCTCCTCTCACTCCTATACAATATGATCAAACGCATCTCCTCCCTCCCCCGCCCAGCCTCCATCCTCCGCTCCGTGCGACCTGCGCGAGCGTTCACCGCCCCGACCGCGCCCGTCAACTCGGTCAAGCAGTCTAATGTCGTCCTTGAGCTCGACGCGAACAAGGTCGGCAGCGAAATCAGGAAGCGAGGCCTCGCCAGCTCCGTCTCGAGCGCGAGCGGCATGGACAGGGTGAGTGGTTACTCTTTCATTTGCTTTGGTCTGACGCGCAGGACACCATTGTTCGCCTGCTCTACTCGCTCGGCTCGAGGCACGAGGTAGAGCGATACCTCCGAATCTTCACGTCGTCGTCTAAGGGCGCTTCGGGCGGAGTCCTACCGGAGGCCAAGTTCGCCGTCCTCAAGTGAGTTGCTCTGTTCGCGGCGGGTCGCCGACGGCACTGACTATCAGGATTGGCGGTGCTATCCTTACCAACGAGCTTGACGACCTCGCGCTCTCGCTCTCCTTCTTGCACCGCCTCGGCCTTTACCCCATCGTCCTGCACGGTGCTGGTCCCCAGCTGTAAGTTCTCGCTTCCTCGTAGCCGATCCGAGCTCACATTAGCAACGAGTACCTCGAGGCTGAGGGCGTGACCCCCGACTACGAGGACGGTATTCGAATTACCGACGCCAAGACGCTCCAGATTGCCCGAGTGAGCCAAGTCGTGTGACCCTTTTACACTCCGACTGATGTCAGCGAGTGTTCCTGCAAGAGAACCTCAAGCTCACTGCTGCTCTCGAGAAGCTCGGCACACGTGCGCGACCCATCCCCACCGGTGTCTTCACGGCCGAGTACCTCGACAAGTCCAAGTACGGTCTCGTCGGAAAGATCACACGAGTCGACAAGGCGCCCATCGAGGCCGCTATCAAGGCCGGATGCCTTCCCATCCTCACCTCGCTTGCTGAGAACGCCGAGGGACAGATCCTCAACGTCAACGCTGACGTCGCTGCTGGAGAGCTCGCCAAGGTCCTCGAGGTGAGTGATGGCCCAGGCGCCTTTGAAGGAATGGCGTTAACGCGCAGCCCATGAAGATTGTCTACTTGAACGAGAAGGGCGGTCTCTTCCACGGTGTCACCGGAAAGAAGATCTCGACGATCAACCTCGACGAGGAGTACGACGCGCTCATGAAGGAGTCTTGGGTCAAGTTCGGCACCAAGCTGAAGATCCGAGAGATCAAGGAGCTGCTTGACACTCTTCCCCGAACTTCCTCCGTCGCCATCATCTCGACCGACATGTTGCAGAAGGAGCTGTTCACCGACGCCGGAGCCGGAACCCTCATTCAGCGAGGCCACAAGCTGTACAAGCAAAACTCGATCGACGCCGTCGGCTCCACCCAGCTTCGACAGGTGTTCACCGAGCGAGACCCGGAGGTCACCTCGGGCAAGAAGTCGGTCGCTGAAATTTTCTCCGACTTCAAGGACTCGCCGCACACCATCTACGGCGATGAGCCGTTTGATGTCGTCGCGGTTGTGTCGCACCCCGAGGGCGAGCCCGCGGTCATGACCAAATTCCTCCCCTCCAAGAACGGCATTCTTAACAAGATTGTCGACAACGTCTTCGACTCGATCAAGAAGGACCACAAGCGACTCTTTTGGACCGCCAAGGCGGACGACGAGAACCGAGCGTGGCACTTTGAGCGGGCGGACGGCTCGTTTACTCGAGCGGGCAGGAGCCTGTTCTGGTACGGCGTCCCGAACGTCAAGGAAGTCGAGAAGATCATCGAGGGCTTCGAGTCAACCGGCCGAATTGAGCGAGTCTTCCTCCCCGTCGGACCGTCGACCCCGCCCCACCGACTCGAATCCGCCGCTGCCCCGGCCGGCACCCGAGCCTTCTCCACCGCCGCCAACTCGTCTTTTCGGCTTCGCCTCTCCTCTAAAGTGGAACAAAGGAGGGGCTACGCCACTGCGGCGACGAACGAGAACGTTCCACGAAAGAGAGTTGCGCTGATCGGAGCGAGGGGTTACACGGGCCAGAACCTTGTGGCCTTGCTCAACTCGCACCCCCACGTTGACCTCACGCATGTGAGCTCGAGGCAGCTTGCGGGTCTGCCGCTCAAGGAGTACACGAAGAGCGAGATCACGTACTCTAATCTGTCGGTCGAGGATGTCAAGCGGATGGAGCAGGATGGTGAGGTCGATGCGTGGGTGATGGCGCTGCCGAACGGCGTGTGCAAGCCGTTCGTGGATGCGATCGACCAGGCTGGAGGCAAGGGTGTCATTGTGGACCTGAGTGCGGACTACCGATTCGAGAAGGACTGGACGTACGGTCTTCCCGAACTGTACGGCCGAGAGAAGACGAAGCAGTCAACGAGGATCTCTAACCCTGGTTGTTACGCCACGAACAATCAGCTCCTTCTTGCTCCTCTTATGCCGCATCTCGACCTTTCGCAACCGCCGAGCGTGTTCGGCATCTCGGGCTACTCGGGTGCCGGCACCAAGTCTGGCGAGCAGGATGCCGACGGCCGACCGAAGACTGTTCCGAAAATTGGCCCGTCTGACTTGAAAGGTGGTATTCGCCCATACGCCCTGACGGACCACATCCACGAACGTGAATCCGGCAACCACCTCTCCTCTCTCCTCCCCGACGCTTCATCTGGTTTCTCCATGTCGTTCATCCCCAATGTGGCTCCCTGGTTCTCGGGTATCATCTCGGTCCTGAACGCGCCGCTCAACAAGTCGTTCCGCGCCAGCGAGATCCAGGAGCTGTACGCCGAAAAGTACGGCAACGAGCGACTGTGTATCGTCGAGAAGGCCGTGCCGGACGTGACGGTCGCGGAGGGCAAGCACGGATGGCGAATGGGCGGTGTGCAGGTGCACAGCGGCCTCAAGCGGGTGGTCGTTGTGGGTGCGCTGGACAACTTGCTCAAGGGTGCCGCTACGCAGTGCATGCAGGTGAGTCGAGCTGGTTCGGATAATTGGAAGGGAACTCATGGCAGAACTTGAACTTGGCGCTGGGTTACGACGAGCTCGCCGGTGTCCCGGAGGACAAGATATAGTGCGTGGACTGCGGGGGCGAGAGGGAATTGAGCTCGGAAGTGAGCCGGAGCAAAGGGCATGGAAAGGAACAGCTTGCGAGAAGCGCAGGCAGGCATCGTGTTTCAACATTTATAAGCTAGAAGCGCACCAAGAATCCAGGAATGCAACGGTTTTGTCGAGAATCGACGTCGGGCTTCATTTGTGCTGATGCTCGAAGCGACAGGCCGGGCGCTGACCTAAGCCTTGCGAGCATGTCTTGATGGGATTGCTACGGCATCACGTCTAGTTGACAGGACGGGCCGATGCAACGGGTCCGTGTATCTTCTAGCCTGCCATCGCCCCGGCGGAGCAATGGCGCGGCCGAGGCCCGCCTTTTCGGGGAACGATCAGCCAGTGATCGGGCGAAAGCGAAGCTATTTCGCGCATCTCCGACATCGCGTTATCGCCCCTCATCTGCCTTTCAACCATTGGGCCAGTGCGTGCTTAGCCTTAGCGACGCCGCGGACGCGGTTCTTTGAGATGCAAGTCGCAGCGTTGTCGGGGATAGACCTTGACTGAAATTGTCAGAGTATCGCCATGTCAGATACAGCGACGCCCCACCGCGTGTCAAAGCTGGGCGTCCTGCAGCTCAAGACGACGTTCCCCCGTCCGCCGGGCGACGTCGGCAACGCGGCGTCATGGGGCGATATACCCGTCGTGATCCGCGTGGTGGAGGAGGCGGACAGCAAGACCGTCGTAGGCGGTACGTGGGGGACTGAGCTGGTCGATGCGTTTGTGCGCGAGGGGGAGCGGTTGGTCGAGGAGGAGGGGTGCGTGGCGTTTGTCACGTCCTGCGGCTTTGTAAGTGCGGTACAGCGTTCAGTCACGCCGAGAAAGCGTCTGATCGTAGCTCGCGACGATGCATCCGTACCTCGTCGACCGGCTACCGTGGATCGGGACGAGCAGCCTCATACAAGTCGCGTGGCTGCAGAACAGCTTCTTCCCGGGCGCAAAGCCCGGGTCCGTCGGCGTCGTGACATTCAAAAAGTCGTCCCTGGTCAGTGCGACGCAAAGCAAGAGACACACCGCCTGATGGCAGACCAAGAAGCACTTTGAGAGCGTGGGCGCGCATCCCGATACGCCGGTGAATGGGCTGCCGGAGGGAGAGGACGGAATCTTCAAAGCTGTCCTGGACGAGCGGACACCCTGTGAGTGAGATTCCCCTCGCTCTCCGCGCAGCTAATCTGATCGTCTAGGATCTTGAGCTAACGGCAGACGACCATGAAGGCATGGAGAAGGAAGTCGTCGGTGCGGCACAAGCGCTCCTTGCCGAGAACCCCGATATCAAAGTCCTCGTATTGGAGTGCACCAACATGCCTCCTTTCTCCGCGGCAGTGGAGAAAGCGACTGGCAAGCGGGTGTACGACATCCTCACACTTGGCAAATGGCTTTACGAGGGTGCTGTCCACCCGTCCCATCGACGTGATAGACCATAGCCTCGAGTTACTCATCTTTATCGTGTGCGACTTTGCCCCATTACAAGGCCCAATGCCCAATGCATGCGGTGTACAAATCCATCTAACTTACAACCTACAGCCGAGCCTCACGGTTGATCCGCCTCTTCTCCTCGCCTCCACTGACCTTCTCCACACCCTTCGACCCATCCTTCATATTGCCCAACTTGATCTTGTCGCCCTCCGCCCAGATCCAGTCGCTCTCCTGTGCGATCTCCAACGCCGCGAGGTTGCGCCCAGACATCTCGCCCTCCTCCAGTCCGTTGATGTGCGCACCCGGCTGCGGCGAGCGCCACTTCCAGATGGGCGTAAATTGGTCCGGGCGCTTCTCGAGCGCATTGACGACGTGCTTGCCCAGCACAGGCAGGAACTTGAAGCCGTGCCCGCTTCCCCCGCTCGCGACGAACAGCGAGTCGTCGTACCCCGGCACGTAGTCGATGATGAACGAGTTGTCGAGCGAGTCTGTGTACCAGCACATCCGCGTATCTGTGATGCCGAGTTCCTGGCGTCAGCTGCGGACATGACTTCGGGTGGTTGCGCTCACGATGAGCTCAGGGAACAGCTCGGCTAGGATCGTCTTGACGTTGGTGATGGCCTTCTTGGGCAGGTTAACAGCCTTCTCCGGTGTATACTTCGTTCTCGGCGTTGATACGCGCCTATAGTCAGCACAGCTCATCGTCTCGCCGTCAGTGCTCTATTCACTGGCCGGTCTTCGGGTTGGTCTGGTAGTTTGTCCACTTCCTGCCTCGGTCTGGCCGTCAGTCTTTATATCCGGCCTTACGATGCGCCCACTCACAGCCAATCTTCAGCTTGCCGTCCTTGGTCCTCGGGAACCCGTAGAAGCTGCTCGTCAGACACTTGCGGGCACGACTTTCCCGAGACTGACCCTCCAAATTCTGGCGAGTTGTGCCCCGTCAAGCCGTACGCCCACACCGGGAACTTCTCCGGTGAAAATCGGTCCCAGAGGTCCTTGCGGTCCTTGGGCAGTTGGATGGTGATGACGCTACCAGCGGTGGCTTCCAGCTTGCCAGCGACTTCCGGAATGAGGCCTGGCGTCCACCCTCCGCCTGGACGTTAGCACACATACACCCAGCTACCGTCAAATGCCCTTGGCACAATGTACCCGCTATGACCACCACATCTGCAGGATGCTCCTTTCCGTCCGCCGTCTTCAGCCCCCTGACCTTCTTCGTCCCGCCCTGATGCTCGACAATCAGCTCGTCCAGCTTTCCCACCTCGTGGCCAAGGACGAACTTCACTCCCGCCTTCTCCGCAAGGTGCCTCGCCCACGTACACGCCTTGTCGGCGTACGTGAAGCCCGCAGAGGTATCGAAGAACCCGTTCAGCCGCCCGCCTTCCGCGTGGTCCAGTGTCGACGCTTTCAGCGCCCAATTAGCGGTCGGGTTGGCCTTTTCCTTGATTCTTAGGAAATTCATGTCGGCTTTGTCTTTCTGCCATCAGCCACCTAGCTGTTCCAGTGAAATGTGTCTGCGCACCAGGACATGCTGGTGGTGTCGCAGCCCGGCCTTCTCCAGCTCGACAAGGCACTCTTTATCGTACGCCGACAGCTCGGGGCCGTTTCCCATCCGCAAGAAGCCGCACGGGACGAAGACCTCGTCCGACGGCGTGAGACCCTTGGGCAGGAGGTGTGCCGGGGTGACCCGGATCTGCTTGTTCCATTCTTCCCAGATCGGGCGGCCCGAGAATGCCAGATCTTGGTACTCCGTCTCGGTACCGCTGTGGTGAGCCCAGATCAGTAGCTGGGAGGCGAGACGTACTATGAGCAGCGGTAGATCTTGTTCACGTCCGAGCTGGCACTGTCGCACCCGTCCGCCGGGTTGTATGCGTTCTGGTGATATGGCTGGTAGTCGTACACGGTGACTTCCTTGTAGCCTTGTTTATTCAGGTGCAGCGCGGTAGAGAGGCCGAAAACGCCTGGAAGTGAGTCTCATCGGGCTGATCAAGCCGGAATGTGAGGTCAGACGGGCGAGGTCTGATAAAGAGACGATCTTGGAGGAGGGAGGGGAAGATGGTCACGTACCAGCGCCCACGATCGCGATCTTGCTATCCCTGGTGGTCATCGTCGACAAGGGCTATACAGTCTAGGTCGGTGGACAAAGGTCGAGTACAAATGCATCGTCTGATTGTCCTGTCTGATTTTGAGCTAGCAAGGTCACGCCCGAGAGCCGTCAGATAGCAGCTCCGATGGACGGCGGATCCTGTGCTCACGCGGAAAAGTCGCGCCTGATTGCGTTGGCTGCCTTTCGGTTTTGGCCGATGGGCCGGTCCAAGCGATGCGACAATCGTCGGACTTGCTGCGTGGAAGTGGGTGTCCGAGACGCATGGACATCGGGCAGAGAATGGCAAGTCAAGCCTGCGTCGGGCCGGGTCGGTGCGATGGGTTGCGTAGACATGAGGGTGGGCGCTAAGTGGGGACTTGATTCAGGTTCGCCCGGCAAAGGACTGTGGTTGTGATGCCACCCCGAGGCCACCCGCCATTCGTGCATGCCTTTGACAGAGCAGAGTACAAGAGACGACATGCAAGTGGTATTCCGAATCCTGGCATCCTGGCTCAGGTCCAGGAGCCGTAGTGTCCCCTGTCCTTACCAGGGACAAGTAGCACAAGAGTGCACGTAAGCCACCTTGGCCGGCCTTCACATGGTTCGCCGCCCTGGGGAGGGGCCTAGCGAATCGCGGGCCCAGGGCGGCTCCAGTTTGCCAGACACAGACCAAGCAGCAAGACATCGCCGTGCTCCGCAACGGCATGGCTCGATTGTGAGCCGCAAGGATCTTTCGATTCCGACCGTTCACTCTCGGCAGATCCAATGCCTGCTCATCCAATCTCGACATTATCCCACCAGATCATGCGTCCTCAGCACAGTAGTCCATGTTCGCCTCCGCTTGAGCCGCAAACATCGCACCCAGGCCCGCAGACTTTGACTACGAGTACACGGAGAGAAGCACGTCGTGGTGGTGGGCGGAGATAGGCGCGCGTAATGTGCACGAGGCGTACACGTGGCTTCCGGTTTTCAGCAATTCATAACATCCGTAATGAGCGAGTGCACGAGCCTCTCCATCTCGGCCATACAATCAATCCACACCGAATACAACACCATCTCAAGTCTACATCTTCATCTACGTTGACACTTACATCCATCCTCGCCCCCCACACCTGTATCATATACTCTATCAGAACGCACCATCTCGTCAACTATCGACCATGACCATCTAAGACCGGTCGCCGCATAGACTACCCGCATCTAGGCCAAGCGGTATCATGTCTGCCATACCCGCTTCTCCCCGCCAAGCCGGACACCACATTACTTCCCCGACCTCGCCTCGCTCTATCGGATCTTTGGTATCGCTCATCCCTGTCGGTCTTTCAACATCCGCGCCGAGTGGACCGACGCTCACTGCCTCGGTAGAGAGGGCGAGGACGACACAAGCCGCACCCGGGCAATATGCGGCGAACAAGAGCCATTCCGTCCCGCGGGCTCAGGTCGCGCGAACCAAATCGGCACCGACCAGTCCTGCTGGACGGGTACATCCCGCTGGCCTAACGCCACTATCGAAGATTGCGCCGATACATCTCGAGTCCGCGCCGATACCGCACGCCGAATCGTCCAGGGACGGAGCGCTGGCGGCCTCTCTTCACCAAGGCGGCAGTGCGGGAGGAGCTGCTGTAGTCGGCGGAGACGGACAAGTATATCAACGGCATGTCTCGCAGCCTCTGCCACTGCAGCGGCCTGCGCAACAACACCGAGTCCGGGCAACAACGACAGCGCTTCCCCCACTCCTCAATCCCGCTGCGCGGATACGGGTCGGGGCTCGTCCTGGCAAGTTCAACGGCAGCTCGGCGTCATCCGCCTCGGGCAGTGAGACGGAGGGCTTCGACTCGGACTCGACATTCGTCCCTGGCCGAGCGGCCATGCGGCCAAAGCAATCTCTGTCGCAGCCAGACTTGACGGCACTGCGGTCTCGACTGGAAGGGTGGGCGGGAGGTGTGGCAAAGGAGAATGCCGCGGCAGAGGAGCGGAAAGCAAGGGAAGCACGGAGAAGGACCCCGCCGAGCCGGCCTGTCCCGCTCAACACGGTCTCGGCGCCTGTGGGCGAGCTGCGGTCCAAGTCGCAGACATCTCTGAGCGGGATGCGGAAGAGCCCGTCGCCGCGGATGAGCCCGGCGCTGATATCGCCCATGACGCCTGTGCTCTCATCGTCGTCGGACGGGTCGAGCCCACGCTTCGGCAGGAGCTTCAGCGGCGGACTGGGAGGTAGCGAGGATGCAGATGACGATTGGGATGGGACGACCGATTCGCCTTCATCTGGATCTCTCACCTTCTCGCCCAAGCACCGAACGAGGCAGCGTCAGACGCTCGAGCGTGAACGAGATCGAACCCGTGGTGGCTTGGGGTTATCTTTTGGACCGGATACACCACCTACACCCAAGGAGGAGCCGCTGCCGGTCATGATCGAGCGAAGGCTGCAGAAGTCGGACTTATTCTTCCTCAGAGCACTGGCAGTCATTCCCAGCATCTGGGGGATGGCAGTGATGCTCTTGGCGTTCGTGAGCGGGGAGCTGTACATGGAGTCGTGGCCGTGGGGCGTGGACTGGTCGAGAGAAGCGCTGGAGCGGCTCGTGGCGGGAGGTCCGGCTCTTGAAGGGCCAATACGGAAGGTGGCACGGGGCGACATGGTGCTTGCCATGGCCTGGGTGAGTTGCCTGCCATCCGTTGCTATCGCATCTGAGCTGACGTATAGGCCATGTGCACCGCCCACTTCTGCTTCAAGCTCACCACGGGCCTGGCGCATCGCTGGCGTTCGTACTATTCCCTGCCCTCCACGCTCACCCGCCTGCTCTCGCTCCAGTGCCTCTGCTGGCCCGCGACGTACCTCACGCTTCGGTTCCTCGGCGCTGAGCGCCCGCTCCTCGCCTGGATCGTTATCGGCGTGACGACCGGCTGGTCACGCACCGTGCAGATGTGGGTCACGAGCAATGTCATCGTCGCTGGATCGGGCGGTGCGGTGGATACAACGCCGAAAGCTAAGTCCCCGCCGCTGCCGCCGGCCGGCGCGGGGTGGTGGGAGGGCTTCACGTTTGGCAGGAAATGGGACTGGAGCGACATCGCCCGGGAGGTGGGATGGAAGGTTGGAAGTTTGTTGCTCATCACGTGCGCGTGGATGTTCTGGAAGGTGGAGACGGGGCAGTTGGTCGAGGTGGTGGATGGCAGGTGGCGGTGATGGTACCGGACTAAGGACTGCTGCCGGGGGAGGCAAGATAGATGTCCTTTTGGGCGGATACGCAGACACGCTATAACGAACACACGCCACGATCTCGAACACGTACACGCATACACGTTGTATCTCTCATAGATCTGTATGCCATGATTACACACAGGCGGAATGCACATGTATGGCGTCTGGTCGTCCTTGGTTCTGATTGTTGCATCCCGGTTTATATGCCCCGATCATGTTTCTCGCTGTAGATTGCGTCGGTGATGGAGCCTCTTCTCTGGCTGACCCTTTATGCCAATGTCGTCTTCCTACGCAGCCACTGCGCTTCTTGCATGTTATTGCTTGGTCACGACCTACACCGAGGCGGAGGTGTACTTCTGCTTGAGATACAACAACGGCGAGTCCTTGCCCGATCCGCCCTCGACGCTCAGTACCCGGCAGATGAACAGCTCGCTGCCGTGCACGCCCCCTTCCGGCGACGGGGTCTTTGACGATGCGGTCCCCTCCGGCGCGGCCTGAGCCGACGTGGGCGGTACGTCGAACAGCCCCGCGCCTTCGACCTCGTCGTCGAAGTCGATCTTCTCCTCGTCGACGACCGACGGGCACACGTCCTTGAGCAGCGTCGACGAGACGACCTCGCAGCTGATGTTCCCGATAGCGTCGGGCAAGATAGGCAGCGACGCCGTCGCTTCGATCTGCTTGCTGTTTGACGAGCCCGAGAACGTCGCGTCGGGCGTGGACGGCTTGATCGTGGGCAGAGTAAACGGCGCCGCGGAGAAGATGTGCGAGTGGTCCGCCCCTGGCCGGCTCAGGTCGAGCGCGATAGGCTCGTGCGAGGTGGAAAGGAGCGAGATGTTGAGCTTCTTTCCGCCAGCGAGGCCGGGTGGGCTGGGCGCAGCGAGCGGGTCGGGCGTCAGCGTCGGAGTGACGTCGTCGATCTCGGGGTCTCTGCTCTCCGAGGTTCTGGTCGTCGAGGGCGCGGCGGTCGAGGCGGGGCGGAGGTAGTCTGCCAGTCGACTGGGTAGTCGTACGGAGAAGGCTACGAGCGGGTATGGGTGGAGCGTCAGGGAGGTGAAGGACGAGAGGGTCGCGCCGTGGTATGACGAGGGGGTCTCGGGCTGCGAGGTGATGGCGATAGCGACGGGCTGGGATGAGCACCGCTCGAGAATGGAGCATCTAGACTACGCCCTCCATCAGGACTCACCTGAGGCACGTTCCGCATGACCTGGCGGAGCTGCTCCGAGACGTCCGCCGGCACGGACGGCTCACCCGACAGCCATCGTTGCGACCGCACCAGGCTGTTTGACCCGGTGCCGAGGGTCCGGTGTATCCGGCAAGTAGCCTTCAGTCCTGTTCGGATGCTCATATCTCAATCCTTGTTCGCTGTCGGTGCTGAAAGTGTAGAAGTGAAGGAAAGACCGGGTCGAAAGAAGGGATCTACAACCCTTCGTCCGTCACCGCCGTCATCGATCTTGGGATTTCGGGCTCATCGTCAACTCGGTGAGCGATTCGAGTCACGTGACCTTCGTCATCGCGTCATGAGCGGTCGGGCGAGCATTCGCGCTATCCTCCAGCTCGTTGTGCTCTCAGCTCAAACGTTCATCACCGCTTCAGGGCCAATCTAGACATACGCGCGAGGCTGTCAACGGCCGTCCTCGAGTCCTTTAGGGAGGACGTCCACCACAGGACTGCGCAGCCTGGACGCTTTCCAATACTCCGTACAGATATATAGAGTCAAGTATCAACACCTATCGCCAGCCCGACTTTGGCGGCTCCCTTCGCTCAAGACCACATTCCAGCAAGAACAAGATCTCGCAAAGCTTCGCACACCTCACCCACCATGCGGCGACAAACCGGAATCTCCGCCCTTTCGCGGCACACCACCCAGACCACCTCCTTCGCCGCCCTCTCCTCCACCATCTCCACCTCCCAGCTCACCTCGCTGCAGTCCTCCTTATCGCAGTTCCGCGACTCCTTGACCGCCTTCGCCATAGCGCACCGGGAGGACATCCGCTCCGACCCCGCCTTCCGGCACCAGTTCCAGAAGATGTGCGCCGCGATTGGCGTGGACCCGCTGGCCGGGTCCGTCCGGGGCGGAGGGGCGTTCGGCGGCGTGTGGACCGAAAAGCTCGGGCTGGGGGAGACGGTCTACGAGATCAGCGTGCAGGTGGTCGATGTGTGCATATCCACGCGGGGGAGCAACGGCGGGATGATTGAGCTGGGGGAACTGCGTGCGCGGGTGGAGCGGATGCGTGGGGGAGGGAAGGGAGGGAAGGGTGGGGTCGGCGCGGTGGGCGAGAACGATATACTCCGCGCGATCGAGCTGCTCAGACCGCTGCATGCGGGATATACGATCCACCAGGTGGGACCGACGCGGTACGTCCGCAGTGTGCCTCGCGAGCTGGACACGGATCAATCGGCGCTGCTCAACATTGCGGCCACGACGGGCGGGCGATTGTCCGGAAGCATGATCAAGCGCCTAGCGGGGTGGACGGACGTCAGAGCCACGCAGGCACTGGAGGATTGCGTCATGCGCGAGGGGATGGGGTGGGTGGACGATCAAGCAGGCACGGGGGAGAGGGAAGTGTGGCTGATTGCGGCTGTGAGCTTCGACGACGGGGCGTAGGCGGGCCATGATCGACGGCGGCCACGCGACTCGACGCGAACGTCAAGGCTACCTAAATCGTCGACACCACAGACCGTATGCCTCCCAAAGGTTTCACTGGAGCCCGAGCCTGTCGCGGTGTCTTTACCGGTGATACCGCGGAATCGGCCCTGCCTCTGGCGGATCCGCACTTCCTCGTTCAGCAATCGCGCTGGCTCTCCAAGCCGCCGACGGAATCCGCCGACGAGACACCTCAACCGCCTATCCATGCTGTGCACGACTTCTCGGCTCGTCAAGGTGACATGGGGTCGGCTTTTCGTCGGCTGGACAGTGTTCAACCATGTAAATTGGCAGAGATGAGCCCATCTGCCCGCGAAGAGTTGTACCACGAGGTCAACGATCCGGACCAAGTCACGTAGCCTCCCCTGTATGCAAACGCCTTCAATGCTTTCAAGCCCGCTCGCTGCGAATACTCGTACGACAAACTGGTACGTGCGATGCATTGCATTGCTCGAAGCTGGGCAGGTACGAAGAAGAGATACAGAACTGCAGTTTCGTACTCGTCGTCAATATCCTCATCACGCACCGGGCCGACCCGTCGTCCTTATCACGTACTACCTCCCTCCCGCGCTCGCTTTGCGCTTTTGCCGGCTCTACGCTTCTTCACTCCGCGCCACTGCGCATCGGGTATCTAGTCGTCCATAGTACATCGCAGACTGACGTGATCGACCAAGTCGTGCGTAATCGTCATCCACGTCGAGAGTATACTTGTCCGTTGACGCGTGAGAAAAAATCCGTGGTCGTCATCCGTCGAGCAATTGTCCGTCGCGCAAGTGCATGTTGTCGGAATGAAAAGTTTTGCAGGTTGAGGTGTAGTAGATATCAGGTCGGGTCATGCTCGTCCTCTTCTGGCCGTTTCGCCATCCACTCCCCGGAGAGACGTCCGCCTTCTCACCGGGTCGACAGGGCTACTGCCGCCTCACCGCCGGATTCGCCTGCGGCCATTCAAGCGGCTCGACCCGTCCATCCCCCTGTCCCTGACCCGGACCGCCCCTCTCGCTCTGCCAGCTCCTCTCCCGCTCCATCACAAAGCTCCTTCGTCCCTCATCCGGTCCGGGCGAACTCGGCGCTGAGCCTCTGCTTGAATTCCGCGAGCCATTCGCGCTACCCTGGAATGGGCCCTGCCCCCTCCAGCTGGGCGATCCGAGCTGGTGCAACGACTGCTGCGAGCCTGGATGCGACTGCTGCACCCAGCTCGTCGGGCGGGATTGAGAATTGTGGTCGCGTTCGCGCTCGCGCTCGCGGCCCTGGGCCTGGCGGTACGGCGTTCCGCTTGAACCCGCGGCGATTCCGGATCCCCCACTGGACGGGCCGTTCTGGTACTGATCTGCCGCGAGGTTTCCCTCCGAGCGACCGTGTACGGACAGCCTTGAGTCACTCGGTCGATCTCGCATGCCCGACGCCTGCTGCTGAATCGCCGGACGACCCTGAGTCGCTGTTGAGCCGCCGTGCTGAATCCGCGCCTGCATATACTTCGAGCAGTGCCGGTGAATCTCCTTCGGAGGTAGGTCCAGCTCCTTCGCGAAGATGTTGTAGATCCCCTCGTTGATGACAAACGCCAGCTCCTTCGGGACGTGGTAATAGTCATCCTGGTTCTCCAAAAGATCCTGCACCGCCTGGATCGCGATAAAGGATTCATCGCGCGCGGCGTTGGCGCCCTTGGCGTAGAGGATCGACGGGCAGATGACCGTCGCGAGGTTGGGCATGTCCATGCGCGAGCCGGTCTCTTCGTCCTTGTACGAGAACGACGCAACCCATTTGAGGAACACGAACAGAACCTCCATCGTGTCCCGGTTGTTCCTGGGTAGGAGCGTGACGAGCAGGTGCAGGCATCTTTGTCTCTCTTCCCGATTTTGTAGGGCTAGACGTTAGCTTGTGCCGACTCTTGACGTGAGATCGCTCACAAGCAGCAGCACAAAAGAGCTTGTGCAGGCGGAAAGTGAGCAACGGATCCGGCATCTCCCGCAACCACCGCTTCAGCAGCGCCGCAAGCTGGACCGGGTTCTCCTCGGACAAGTTCACCGTTGTCGAGTCCTTGTCAAGGGCATCTGAGATCTGCTGCAACCGCCTGATATTCCCGTTCTTTCGGAAGATACCTTCGATCGCCATATCTGCCCGTCAGCGGGTCCTGGTGCTAATGAAGCAGCAAAATCACCCATCTGACGCATGGTCGAGACGATGTCCTCAATGAACTCAGGCACACGAAGACAGTCATTCGTTGAGCCAAATTGGGAGTCTGACCCAGTTCGCTCCACCAGGATTTCAATCGGTACGCCGAACACGCCTACGCGTTAGTGAGGACTCCCACCTCTCGACCAAGCGACTGACCTTTCTTTTTCTGGTCCTTCTTCTGGTTCCCCTTGAAGATCTTGTTCCACCACTGGTTCTTCCTACTTTCCAGAAGCTCCAAGACTTCATCCAGCTCAATCACATGCCCAATCGGCGACTTCTGCAATTGCAGCAGCGCAAAGTGCTTGACGATCAAGCTCTGCAGGGTCTTCAGAGACGAGAACAACGGGCGCCCGTCTTTCGGTTTCGGATGGTGTCGCATGGTTTGGTCCGCGAGCAACGGGATATCGCCTAGGGTAATCGCGTCATCATCTTGCGCGATCGACGCGGCGGTAAGCGTATCAATGACTTGCCGCTCTTCAGGTCCCGGCGAGCCCTCCGAGATGATCATAACGGATGTGTTGTTGCGGGCAAACGGCGGACGAATCACGTCCACCGTAGTCGACTGACCCTCGTCCTGGTCGTCGACGGGCGGGCCTGGCGCGGTAGGTGTCGATGGCGATTGCGCAATTGTCGAATTCCGCGCAGAGACGACTTGGCCGTTCGCATCTGCCATGCGCCCCGCCGGCGACTCGACGACAGTCGACCGCTGAGGCAGTCGAGCCGTTGACGACAGCTTCCGATCCAGAGTCACGCTCTTGACCCGCTTGACATCCGGGTCGTTCCGTGATAGCCCCGGATCCTCTAGGGATTGGCCGCGCACTTTCGTCAGCTTGGGGCATCTGATTAGAAGGAAAAGCGTACCAGAGGGGAGGTCGTGATGCACTCGGAAATGCACGTAAAGCCTTCGCAGAGCAATGTGCAGCAAGAACGCGTACTGCTCCAGCCGCGAGACCGTCTTAAAACCATTCTTGCACGCCGGGCTGCGATGGACCAAGCAGAAGATGTTCTCCGGCGGCTGGTAGATCTGCACAGCGTCGTAGAAGAACTCGTCAACACGGGGCGGCTGCCGTCTGACCCGCAGAGCCGACACCGTCCCGCTCGGTCCTGTGACCGACTCGTCTTTGTGTCCTTCGTCCGAGATCTCCTCTCGAGCCGGCGGGGGCTGTCCCGCCTTGTCGCCACAAATAACACAGATCAAACAGGCAGGATGCCACCTGTTGAACATGCCAAGTCGAATACAGTCTTCCTCCACGGGTTGGCGACACAGGCCGCAGCCCTCTGGCGGGACAAAGTCTTCGTCGAGCGATCCGCGTAGCGTCGACTCGCCGGTGACCTCGGGCTGAAGTCAGCTACACGCGTTGTCGACTGGACCGTATCGCTACACTCACCGCCAAAGACCTGTACCCATAGGCAATCGACTGAGTGCTGGCAATGAACCCTTGCGGGCTCCTCGTCAACGAGTCGATGTTGCGCTTGAGTTGTTCGTCATCTCCAGGTACAACCGGCACGGCGTTCTGTCCGGTCTTCGAATTCGGATCAGGATGCGGGTGGTCGCCTCGATGCTTGACCGTCGGATCGCCATTATCCATCGCGAGCAAGTTCAATCGAGCAAGACAGTTGCCCATCGCCATCGTGTTGCCCAAATCCCGCTCGAGCTTGATCGCCCCAGTAAGAGCGACCCGAATGAGGATCTTGAGGTAGTGCGCAAGCTGCGTGATGAGCGTGAACAGATCCTGCGTGTTGGGCGAGATCTGCGACATGGCCGATAACAAATTGACCAGTCGGCGACACAAGTGTTTCGCTTCTCGAGCGTGTGACATGCCTAGAGTGAGCTGAGAAGACGCCGAGTAGTCGGTCGACCTACCCTTGGCACCGGCGAGAGCGAACTGTGCCTCCAGATCATCGATTACCGCGAACAAGACCTCTACGTAAAGGATGAACCTCTCCGCCAGCAGAATGATTTCCAGCAATTGCCGGTTGTTCACCGCGCGCAGCATGTCACCGATCAACGCTGCCGAGCTCTCTTCGTACCCAGATAGGACGTGCCAGATCTGCTGCACCTTCGTCTCGATCGCATCTTGCTTGTCCTTGAGCTGTACCGGCGTGAGCTCAGTGTCGAGGCCCGGACTTGTTGCGGACGATGCCGATGAGGTGGTGGATGAGAGACCAGTGGAGCTGGCCGACGTCATATCGAGAAGGGAGACCGCGGATGAAACAGCGGAATTTGCGGGGGTGTTGAAGTTCTTGGACGCTAATCTGACGTTCCAGAACTGACCGTGAGCACGAATTCGGTCTAGTAACTCACCTTGGAGATCATGTAACACTCCGGGTGCCAACACTCGTCCTTGCCATTCCTGTTCATCTCCACAAACTGCTTCAAGATGGCCGTCTCGCATCCCACACATTTGACGGCAAACCGCGTTGAGTAGTGGAAATGGCAGTCTACGCGTCAGGTACCATACGACGACGGATGAAGGACACTCACAAACTTTCGAGCCGTGCTCGTAGTACGAGTCGTTCGGCCCAAATAGCGTGTCGCACTCTGAACACGTAAAGTGTTCAACGTGGTACTTGTTGCCTGCTTGTCAGGGATTGCAAGTCTTTCAGGCCAGGAGAGACGCACCACATGCTGTGATGTAGCTTGACCGCAGTGCCTGATCGCACTTGGCGCAGATCAAATCCAGCCTGGCAAAGTAATCCCTCTCGCATAACGGGTACATGCCTTCCGGCTCTTCAACGGGGAAGAACTTCTGCGCGACAACCTTGCCGCAGTCCTGCTTGTCAGCTTGACAGCTCTGTGGTTTGCAGCGCGAGCACGCACCTTGCACCGGAAGCAGTCCAGGTGATACACCTTTCCCATGGCCCGGACGAACTGCCCGTGTACGACGTTTCCGCACTGTCCGCAATGCGCCGGATCGTGCCTCTTCCCGGACCGAGGTGTCATGGTCCCCTGCGAACCGTTCGTCGATGCTTTCCTCACAGGTCCCGACGGCATCTCCATGTTGCCCCTGGGTGTCAAGCTGGCTTCCTCCGACTCGTGCGTGTGTCTCGATCCCGACTCGGGAGTGATCGGCCGCGAGTTTTCGGTCTGCGACGAGCTCCGCGGCGGGATGAGGACGTTGCCCGGAGGCTGGCTTGGACGACTGTACGATGGGCCCAACCCGGACGGGCCGGCAGTGTTGCCGGTCGCAAAGTTGGGACGATAGTCTGTAGGCGAGTGAGACTGTGATCCGCGGCTGGAAAGCCATGGTTCAGGCGACGAGCTTGATCGCGTCGGACCATTCTGCGCATATGCAGCCTCTGGGGGCCGAAGAGGCCCGTTGATCGGTGCGCTACGGGGTGCGCGCTCGTCCTGGTCTGCATGGCTCGTCTTGATGCGCGGTAGACGCCCCGACGTTGCTCCCGAACCGGCTGCAGCTGCCGATGAGCCCGAGCCTGATCCGTAGTTGTATGCCTCATCGCGGATCGAAGCGATGCTGTTCGAGTGCGAATGCATGGAGCTGGGCGATTGCCGAAAGCTGCCGTCTGACGGACGGCGGGGAGGGGACGCACGGCCGGCATAGTCGGATCGATACCGCTGGTGCTCGTAAGATGACCGCGACTCGCTTCCGCTTTCTGTCGAACCGGCCCGGGGCAGCGGCACATTGTACAGCGGCGATGGGGATGACATCGCGGAAGGGCTGCACAGCGATCTGCAGCAAGTAGGTGAGGGTTCGATGAGGGGTCGGTGAGGGAGAGATGAAGGGGCGTCGCGAGAGGGTGAGCCGGTAAGGGATCAATCCTCGCCTAGCCCCGACAATGATGCGCCGTCGGAACTGGTGTGTACCGTGCTGCTCAAGTCGCGTGCAAGAGGTGCGCTTGGTCACGATTGCCTGTCGACTCGCCTCCTCGGTCCTAAGCGTATGGATGCTTGTATACAAGATGAGGATCGACGGGTCCGATGTAGCGTATTAGGGAGGTACGAGTTGCGAGCAAGGTGGTCATATGGGCCGCGCTAGACGTTGGTCGTAGCGCGGTTCAGTCGAGCAACGCGCTCTCTCTCTCTCTCTCCAACACGAAAACAGGGGGGCTCAAATAAGCTTCCTTGTCCAGCTCGTCCTCGATGGGCCTGGCTCAGATCGGGCCTGTCGATTTTGCACCGCTTCCAGCCATCCAACATGCATAAAAGCTCGTCCCGTTCCCGTACTGCAGTGTTGTCGATATTCCGACATCAAGGCTACTTGCGCAATCGCTATTGACACTATGGTCGTCGCTCGCGCAGATCAAGTCGTGTGCGTCGGGCCGATCAAGCGTGGCTGATGCGGATGAAACGCGCCGGCTGATGGGGCGCACTGATCAATCATGAAGCCCTCAACGCCATGCCCCGGTCACACGGGCGAGGTCTCACCTTCGCACAGAGCTACCGTACCTGGGACTGGACGCTTGTACAATCGTCATCGGGGGATTCCCTCGGCAAGTAACGTAAATGCATCCACTAGATGTTGCGAAGGTATATGATACGCATGGATAACGTCCTTTTCTCCCCGCGGCTTACGATTGCTTACCAAGCCCCCTCACAGCAGCAGCAAGTGATGCGCCCGCCTCGCTGAAGCGAATCACGTCGGCGTCAAAACGTGCTCGTCCTTCGGTGAATCCAACCCGGCGTCCCCTTCGCCACCTCGACGCGAGACCACCGTATCGACCGAGACCTTCCTGGTCACTTGCGGGGTGATCACATCTGCAGACCATCGCGAGTACTTTGACTCGGGTGAGAACGGTCCCGCGAACGCGGATCTCGTTAAAGCGTTCGTTCGAAGAGCAGGTCGCGTCGAGGAAAGTACGGACGGATCGTACGGAAACACCGCCGACTCGGCCTGCGCAGGGGAGAACATTCTGCCGGACAGCAGTGACTTCCTGCCGGCGGGACTTGCAGACCTGGGTGGAGCAGGCGCATCTCGTGGGTTGCGGAAGAACGAGTATCGGTCGAGCCGGACGTCGTCATCGAACGGTTCGGCGAGCTCGATCTCAGCTGTGTCTTTGCTAGCCGCTTGGGTCGGCATAGCAGGATTCCGGTCATCCCGTATCCTGACGCTCCTGCGGAGGCTGCGCAACTCCACGGCATCGTCGACTTCGTCAATCGCTCCGGATCCAGCAAGCACGACGACCGGCCTTGCCTCGTCCAGCGTGATCTGTTGTGGCCGGAACGGAGCGCCAGTCAGAAGCATACTAGCCGACGCCGTCCGAACTCGACGTCTTCCGCGCTTCTCCTCTTCCTTGGGACTGAAGCCCGCTAGGCCAGGCAAGTTGACGTCGCTCATCGTCCCCTCTGCCCTTCGCAAGGCACCCGTCGTTTCCGCGAACGAAGCGCCTATCAATCGAGGCGAGGCGTTGTCTGGTCGATCGTCGCCCATATCCCTCACGCGCCGAGTCTCCTCCCGGATCGCCACGAGCTGCGGGACAGACTTCTTCAAGATCGTCGACAGCGACCGATCAGCCAAGACCCGCCGCGGCGCTGATTGGACCTCGTAGATGATCAGGGCGAAACCGAGGAGTTGGGCGATGAACGTGAACAATATGACGTAGGCGAGAGTGATGGAAAGGCCGTATCGCGAACAGTTGGCGGATGGGCAGACGACACGATCTGGGGAGGACAACGAATGCGCTAGATCCAGGATGTAGACTGCCACAATGACTATCGTCAGCGAAGTCGCATAAGGACCACTTTGCACGAGACCAGACACACCAAGCCAAACGACGGTATGGGCCATTGTAAGACCAAGCTGATTGCCCGCCTGATGGATGCCGCGCATCTTGCCGGCGCCGCACACCGCCGTCGAAGTCCGCCTGTCCTTAGCAACGACTAAAGCGAGCCCGATTCGTTCAGGCCTCACTGCTGGAACTCATGCAAGCATATCATGAACAATACCGGCAGCTGAACGCCTAAAGATGCAGCGGAGAGGAGGAAGAGCGGTACGAGGTTGATCGGATTGGCCGACAAGGTGAGGACGCATGATGCCGTGCACAAGCACGTTGTAAACGCCTACATGTGAGCTGGACTTCGCAACAGCTTCACAACAGCTCCACGACGGCTCACGGAAGAGACGACATTGCCAGGCATCAAACGAGCAATGAGCCGCATGTTGACTCCCTTTGCAGACCCGCTGCGGTCGTGGCGACCTCGCTCCGCTGTCGCTCTGCTTTTGAGTGATAGTGGTCCAGATGTTGTCGGAAGGCGAGACCTGTATGACCGTGAGGGTCAATATGTTTCTGAAGGGCGAATCTTCACGATGAGTAGAGCATGAATGATTCGGTTGGCAGTCTGGTTTTATTCTGGACCGGAGTTAAGTGTGATCGATCGGGCAGGAGTGTGTGCTTCTCGTTGAGCATTGGTCTCTGGAATAGCCAGATCGGCGATGTTTGTCAGACGCCCGAGCATTGGGGAGATGGTCGACCGCCCCGGGCAAGCAGGCTACTGCTGCATGCGTTTATTCGCAGCCTCCTTCCGCCTCTATCGGCCAGCATGGGTACGATGAACAGGAGAGCGTGTTCGGTTCCAGCTGATTTATGCTTGCTCGGCCCCTCGTCTCACGGCACGTCCACGCTTTTGGAAGCGGGACCAAATCCACGTGGCTGTCGATGGCTTTGGCCGAAAGTTGAAACGCCTTGCTCGCCGCCGGAATCTCGAGCTCGCGCTCGCTGCCGGGCCCTTGTCGTCCTCGACTCGAGCTCTCTTGACCGCTATCTTCCACCTCAATTCCCTTTCTACCTCGAGCCGATCTTACACATCCACGGACGCATTCTTAGAGCGGTCGTGACGATCTTCACCTCGAATCCCATTCAGTTTATGCTATTGAGCCGACCCACACGGCTATTGACACGAACAATCTACCATACCCAACCTCCACACCTGTCCTCGAGACGCTTCGTGATGTCTGGAGCCGCCATGAAGCCCGTGGTTCCGACCACTCCCCCTCACCCCTGGCCATCTCCGCAGGACTGGCCCGCCGCGAAGGTCAGGTCGACGTTCATCGAGTACTTCAAGAATGCGCCAGGAGCGGAGCACACTTTCTGGCCGTCGTCCGGCGTCATCCCCTTTGACGACGACACGCTTCTGTTCGCCAACGCTGTGAGTAACAACATGATTCTCGGACGGCCATTATCGCTGCCAGGCCGTCATTCATGCTGAGTAAGCTGGCGCTGACGTAAAGGGTATGAACCAGTACAAGCCTATCTTCCTCGGCACTGCCGACCCGAAGTCGGACCTGTCCAAGCTCGTCCGAGCCGTCAACTCGCAGAAGTGCATCCGAGCTGGAGGAAAGCACAACGGTACGTATTTTCATCGCTTTGATATAGGCCAAGCTCATGATAGATCTTGACGATGTCGGAAAGGACTCATACCACCACACCTTCTTCGAGATGCTTGGGAACTGGTCTTTTGGAGACTACTTCAAGGTGAGTCTGAGAGCCAGAAGGGTGTCCTGAGAGTTCGACTAAAGGTAGCTCGGTGCTTCCACGCTTGCTTGGGACCTGATGACGCGAGTGTATGGCCTGCCAAAAGACCGGTTGTACGTCACGTACTTCGAGGGAGATGCCGCGCAGGGCCTGGAGCCGGACACGGAGGCCCAGTAAGTGGTTCATTCTCCGGTTCAGGTGTATGCTCATTCTCAGGCAAATCTGGCGAGATCTTGGTGTGCCGGAGAACCACATCCTGCCCGGAAATGCCAAGGACAACTTCTGGGGTGCGTGTGACCCTCGCATCCGGCAGCATCGTAGCTGATGATCAGAGATGGGCGCGACCGGACCATGTGGACCGTGCAGGTAAGCGGCCGAAAGCTTAGTCAGTGTTACCGTCTGACGTCAGCGAAATCCACTTCGACCGAATCGGTGGTCGAGAAGCTGCTCATCTCGTGAACGCGGACGACCCGGATGTGCTCGAGATCTGGAACAACGTCTACATTCAGTACAACCGAGAGCCGTCCGGTGCTCTTCGACCCCTCCCGGCCAAGCACGTTGACACAGGTCTTGGATTCGAGCGTCTCGTCTCGGTCCTGCACGACGTCCGATCGAACTACGACACCGATGTGTTCACTCCCATTTTCGCCAAAATCCAGGAGCTGACCGGCACTCGACCTTATGCTGGAGCGTTCGGCGAGGCCGACAAGGACGGTATCGACACTGCCTACCGAGTCATCGCCGACCACATCAGGACATTGACCATCGCCATTTCGGATGGAGGCATCCCCGATAAGGACGGACGGGGATACGTCCTGCGACGAATCCTGCGACGAGGAGTTCGATACGCCAGCAACAAGATGAACGTGAAGATAGGATCCTTCTTCTCGTCCCTGGTGCCCGCTGTCGTAGACTCCTTGGTGAGCACTGCGTATTTGGCTGATTGATCCCTCGCTGACGGTCAGGGAGGTATCTTCCCAGAGATCACCAAGAAGATCCCCGAGCTCACCGAGATCCTCAATGAGGAGGAGGCTTCTTTCGCTCGAACTCTCATTCGAGGAGAAGCGTTGTTCAGCCGATACGCTGCTGCCGCTGCCGAGGAGAAGAGGACAGTTCTGTCAGGAAAGGACGCTTGGAGACTGTACGACACGTACGGGTTCCCGGTCGACTTGACGCAGATCATGGCCGAGGAGCGGGGTCTCACGATCAACGAGGCGGACTTTGAGAAGGCCAGGCTGGAGAGCTTGGAGGCCAGTAAGGCCGGCGGAAAGGCGGCTGCTAGCGGAGGTGTCAAGCTCGATGTCCACGATCTCGGCGCCTTGGAGGCCAACTCGGCCGTGCCGAAGACGAACGACTCGTTCAAATACGGTGAGTTTCAAACAGCGTTGGAACCACAGGCGATTAATCGTCAGAACTCGACGATGTCAAGGCCAACATTAAGAGCTTGTACCACTCTGGAAAGTTCTACGAGTCAACGAAGGATTTGCCCGCCAACGCTCCCTTCGGCGTCTTACTTGACAAGACCAACTTTTACGCCGAGCAAGGTGGACAGGAGAACGATACTGGTGTCCTCGCCGTTGACGGCAAGGCCGAGTTCAAGGTGACCGATGTGCAGGTGTACAACGGTTATGTCCTGCATGTTGGTCAACTGGAGGAGGGCGAGCTGAATGTTGGAGACGAGGTCATCTGCACGTACGACGAGGTGAGCCATGCGAGTTGAACCGAAATTCAGAGCTTATGAGTAGCTCCGACGATGGCCCATCCGAAACAACCACACCGGTACTCACATCCTCAATTTCGCTCTCCGCGAAGTTCTCGGCGACCACATCGACCAGAAGGGTTCGCTTGTGGCTCCCTCCAAGCTCCGATTCGACTTCTCGCACAACAAGCCCATCTCCCCCTCGGACTTGATCAGGATTGAGGAGATTTCGAATGAGTGGATCAAGAAGGCCGCGCCGGTCTACGCCAAGGAGATGTCTCTCCAGGAGGCGTACAAGATCCCCGGTCTGCGAGCCGTCTTCGGAGAGGCCTACCCCGACCCAGTCCGAGTCGTCTCGCTCGGATACCCCATCGAGGAGATCCAGCAGAACATCGACGACTCAAGATGGCGTTCGACCAGTATCGAGTTCTGCGGTGGTACGCACGTCGCCAAGACGGACGTTATCAAGGACTTTGTGATCATTGAGGAGTCGTCCATTGCCAAGGGTATCCGACGGATCATCGCGGTTACGGGTCACGAGGCGAACGAGGTCTCGCGACAGGCTGTCGAGTACGAGAAGAGGCTGGAGAAGATTCAGGCTCTCGAGGGCAAGGAGAAAGACGCGGCGATGAAGCCGTGGATGCTGGTAAGCTCAAGCTCTCCCTAACAGAGGCCATGCTTACCTGCAGGAACTGTCCCAGAGCAGCATCTCGCTCGTCCGAAAGCACCAGCTCAAGGAGAAGTTTGACAAGATGGCCGCCGAGGTCGCTGCTATCGCGAAGGCCAAGACCGCCGCGGACCAGAAGCTGGTCAGCTAAGAGTTCTTCTTCAGAGTTGTGAGCTGACGGACAGATCGCCGACGAGATCAAGAAGTACTTTGCCGAGAACCCCAATGAGAACGTGTACGTCGGCCAATTCGGCATCGGAGGCAACCCGAAGGTCCTGGCCGGAGCTGCCCAGACCGGCAAGACGCTCTCCAAGGCTGTCTACGTCTTCAGCCCCGACCCAGAGACGGGCAAAGTCGCGCATGTCAACTACTTGCCGGCAGATGTGCTGGAGAAGATGGTGCTGGATGCCAAGGTCTGGCTCGGGGAGGTCAGCAAGGTGATTGGTGGAAAGGGCGGTGGAAAGCCCGACTCGGCAAGCGGTGTCGGAAGTGAGGCGGACAAGATTGCCGAGGCTATCGAGACTGCCAGGAAGGTGTTCAAGGAGAAGGTGGAGGGTGCTTAATGTGCGTGCACGCGTTGGACTGGGCACGAATGGCCTGAGGCGGGGAGATAGCTAGCTGTACACACATCATATGAAAACGAGTTTGCGTCATCATCTGCGTCATCATCTGGAGAGGTTTTCAGCATATTATGCCATCGGCGTCCGGTTGCAGGCCATTGCTCCCACAATGTAAGCTGATGCTCAAGACTGATCAAGTCGAGAGAGGGCACGAAATACTAAGGCGCCGGCTATCTTATGGGCAACGACAGAAAACGAGCTGGAACTGCCGAGCGAGGCGCCACTTACGGCACGTGACTTGGCTGATTAGATTGATGGCCGAAGGTGATCTTGTCTGAGCAACCCCTTTCTCAACTTGACGACGGCTTTGGATGATCCAAGTGACAGTCAGAAGATACTTCCATACAGACTGATCGATCCTTCATTACTGGCCTGTACGGCATTGAAGAAGAGGGACCTACCGAGCTCGAATTACAGCGGAGTCCGGGATCAGCTCAGCCGCTCGGTCAAAGCGCCTCGTTGGCGAGCGTGAACCCCGCCAGGGGCCTTGCGATCGCGCCCGCAAGCTCGGCGAACATGTCTCGTCCGCAGGGTAGGAAGCCCCAGATGGGGCGTATGGAGTGAGTCCATAGAGCTTCACGTGTGTGGTGCCTGATGATAGGTGGACGACCGAGCAGACTGCCGAGTTGCTCAACTTGATCTCGCGGAATGATGGATGGCGGTTCTGCATCTTCGGTAAAGGATACAAGACGAGCTTCAAGTATGAGGCGACGCGGCAGCTATGCCTCGCTATGTTCGCAAAGGACACGGGGTGGTTGCAGAGTATGGTGAAGGCGGGGTTGATTGCGGATGATGATGGCGTTTGGAGGGCGACCGAGGCTTGGATGACGAGTGCGAAGGATACGGGATTCGGCGTGAGAGGTGGGTGAGCTTTCCTACACTGCTCATCTACGCCATAAGCAGGCAGATAAAGCTAATGAAAGATTACGGGTGGTGCTTTGCAATGCCGCGATCAAGGACAAGTTCAAGGTCGACCCAGCGAAGTGGAAGAGCTGGAATGATGTGCCGGACGCTCAGCGCAGTGAGTTCTCCATCCATACACCCAAATGGAACTTTCAGCTGACCGCAAGAGCTGATCAAGAAGACGTTCCCTTATTACTTCATCTTCCGCGATCTCGTCGACAAGAAACCTCTCTATGCCTCGTTGCCCGACTGGAAGACAGTGGCGGCGCCAGCACATGCCAAGTCATCTCGAAGCGTACCGAAGGAGAGGAAACGGAAGCGAGCGTCGAGCACTGTCTCTGAGAATGATACCAGCACCGCAGATGATAGCGACCGCGAAGAGGTTTCGGGGGCGGCGATCAATGTGGCACACGGAAGGGAGGTGGATGCGCCCAGGGTGGAGTCGGAAGTGGACGTCAAGCCGAACCTCGCAAGTCATTCTCGACCGGTCGAAATCATCGATATCTCGCCCAAAATCAAGGTTGAGGAGCTAGGCGAAAAATCCGAGTCAGCTCAGAGGACCGCAGACGATCTGCGGGATCAATGGCCGATCAAAGGCGCAAGACCATCGACGAAGAAGCACAAAGCCTGTCCGTCGTCGCCCCTCGAGCGTCACGCCACTGGTGCCAGACCACCCAGATCCTCCAACCAAACGACAGGTGCCCGTGCCGCATCTTCGGTTGGTGAAAGACCAATGAGCCGTGCTGGTCTCGTGAACGAGACTTCGAGGATGAGGTCAAAGACGCCTTGCCAGGGATCCAGCATCGACAACAGCGGTCCTCGCGGCGATGTGAAGCCGACAGTGGTCGACGCCTACGATGATACCGACGATTCTCTCTCCGAACCCGACACAGATACCTCTAGCGGGAGCTCGAGCATTCAACTTCGATCCTAAAAGCATGCAGCGTCCGCAACGGTCTTTGCGCCATGGAAATCTTCCTTCGAAACCAAGATCGGGTCCGAGCAGTGCTAGCTTGTACACCCAGGTAGCGGATGCGGCGTTCCGCGCAGAAGTCGCCTATACGCCGGCCCGCCAATCGTGCTCCTTCCCCGCAGCTGTTCTGCAGTCTCCATGCTCGACCGCAGACAGCGATACCCTCTCCGGAATCAAGGGCGTAGGTACAGCGGCAAGCATGACAGTGCCAGACAAAGATGCGTTGCACCGTCAACTGCTCAACGCCCATGCATCCGTAATCTACCCGCCGGGAGAGATAACACTGTCCGGCTTGACCTTGCTACGGGCCCAGAAGTTCGAGGACAGCTACATGACCGTCGCAGTACGGCAGGCGCTGCGCAGTCCTCACTTTTCGGTGGCGAGCGCGATGAAAATGACGCATCTCCAAGTACTGTTCGGCTACTATGGGGGACTTGTGGCGGCGAACAGGCATGTAACCACCCAAAAACCGAGGCGGGTATTGATCCCTCAGTTGTGACAAGGAAGCGCTTCTTGGCTTCGGAGTCTTCATTCGCAAGGTGACCGATTTTGACCCAGAGAACCCCTGGGTCAAATTGGTCAAGGCTATCGTGGAGAGTAGCGGCGCGTGAGTGACTGTGCGATGGTGCTCGAGACTGACTGGAAGTCTTGTCTTTGAATCTCGCAAAGCGATGGACGAGGATGGTTCCCTCCAGGCCCGTATCGACCTCTCCTTTGATTCTCCCGTCTATGCCGAATGGTACGACACCGGAATCATTCCTCACAGATGCTCGACACCATTCATGATCTTCAACCCATACATGTTCCTCCGGCTTGTCGATCGCAGGTATCAATGGCGTCAGAACCCGCGAGACAGGTTGTCAGTCAATCAGAAGCTCCGTTTGGCACGGGCAGGGATTTTCGATCAGCAGATCTTGAGCGAAAGGGAATGGCTGCAACACTATGCCACCGACACATATCCAGCCGAGCGACGCCGCATACATGACATCGCCAGAATTACCCTTTTTATTCAAGCATACGAGGAGATACTTTCACACACGTGTGGTAGCCTCGCGAACTCGATCACAGCTGATCCTCAGGACACGCACACTGCTTTCTGGGACCCGGATCTGCATACAGCTCGAGGTCTGGACGACAGCCGGCTTGAATGATAGACTAGCCGAACGGGCTATGACGATCGCCCAAAGATGCGGAGGGTGCGTCAGAAGAGGCCCTCGTGTATTCTGATTGGCAGTGAATGTGTGGCTGCGGAGGAGCTGAAGGGAAGCTACGACGGTGTCAGGCTACTGATTCCCGGCATCTCGCTTCCTTTGCCTAAAGTGCAAGTCTCTGAAGGCGTGAAACTCAAAAGTTTATTCTCGTTTCTACAGAAGCTGGATCGAGCTTTCGTTCGTGGAAGGTCTTCAACCAAGAAATAGTGCCAGGAGATAGCGAGCGGTCATACGCATGTTATAAAGCTTGAACTTCACATAGTCCGAATCAAGACTCTCCTCTGGAGGCCCGCGCCGACTGCGCCGAGCTAGTTCAGGCAGATACCCGAGCTCCCTGACTATCTATATGACGTCCGCTTCCTTACTCTGACCGAGTCGCCCGCGCCAGAGATCGTGATCTCTCCTCGTTCCACCTTCTCGTTAAACTCCTGATGCTCTCGCTGCAATTTCTTGTGCTCGCTCTCGTGCTCCTCCTTCAAGCCCTGTATTCGCCTCTGATGGCGCCGAGCCGAGTAGATCGCATTCGCCACCATCTGCCACTTCACCACTGGATCCTCCGTCGTAAGCGAGTTCAGCTTTTTCATCGCAGCTTCGTAGACTGCCTGCTCGTCCGAGTGCTCCTCAGACAGCTCATACGATAGGATGCAGACCTGAGCGATCGCTTCGGGAACGAGGGCATCGATGACGAAGAGTTGCCGCTGTTGCGGTGACAGCTTCTCGTAGCGGGCCGAGCCGGTAGGACGCGCTGGTTCATCTTCCACGCCCTGAGGTCAGCCATGCACGGAAGTGCCTTGCGACTGACACCCACCGAAATTTTGCTCTCGGACCCCCATCGCTCCGCTCGCAAGGCCCACCTGCGGATTTCGGCGCCAAAGACGTTGATCGCTTCATTCTCCCGGATGTCACCATAGTTCGCCAGCTTGCGTACGGCATCGTATCGACCGGCGTAGAACATGTCAAGCCGCGGCATCGCGGGTGGATATTGATCGTCAATGATACGCTGCAGATGGGGCCGTATGCGATACAGCTGCTCCCGCTGACTTAGTTCGCTGAAGGATTGCTCCTTGTCTGTTGGCGGATCGGCTGTGGTGGGCTTTGCTCGTCCTCGACCTCGCGATCGTGCGGTCGGGGTCGCTTCGGGCGGCGGAGTGAGCGGTCTCGTGTTCGCATCACAGGCGAACGTCGGGACATTGGCCTTCGTCTCCATGATCTGGTCGTCAGCGCGCCATCAACCTGGTGACCGGACAAATATCGTCATCGGAACATACTTTGCAAGTTGCGACCTCGTTGTCGCATGTGAATATGATCCGCCCCCTCCTGAGTTTGAGCGGCTTGATTTCCTTCGCACTCCGCTCGATCGTCTCGACAACGTAATGATCCACTCCGCCTTGCTGCTCAGCCGGCTCGAAGCTGAGCAACCTGCCATACAGGTAGTGATTGTTCGTTGAGCGGACAAGACAAGCACTGCCGATTTCGACCCTGCGGGTCAGCTCCCATTCGGACAGTGGGCAACAGAAGCTGCTCACCCCACTGGTAGCTTTGACGGCCGCCAGACTTTATTTACCCGCGTTGCGCCCAGACCTGCATCTTCCAGCAACTGCTCCGCTCTCGCCTTGGTGGCCGTTTCCATGGCGTCCAGCCTCTTCTTCATCGGCGATTTGTCCTGCTTCGCCGCATACACCGCCAGGTCAAAGCCACCATCTTTCAAATGATCGTCGTCGTCATCCGAAGCTTCGCTCCCCAACTTGAAACGGGGTAGCTCCTGCGAGGGCACGAGCGTCTTCGAACTCCCCGCGAGGGCATTTGGGCCAAACGGGCTGCTGTGAGGTGACAAGGTGGGCGAAGTGACAGGGGTTTGTCGACTCGAATCACTGGGAGAGGGTGTGCGGGATAGCGACGGAGAGGGCTGAGAGACCAGCTTCGGCCGTCTCGTCAGCTCGGACTTGGACGAAACCGCTCTATGAGGTCTTGATTTCGCCGGTGCGGCTACTTCGGTCGCTCGACCACCAGGCCGTTTTCGCTTCGCCGGCGACATCGGTGGGGATTCCAAAGATGCAAGAGGGAACGGTGCCGGTGCTACCTTGCCCAGAGCTTTCTTGGGCGGCATGGTGATTGTCTGACAATGGAAAGGACCAGAAGGCGACAATTGTAGGGGCATGGACCATGTCGTCCTGGGCGTCTAGAATGACGCGCCCTTGTTTGTGCAAATCACGTGACAGTCGCGTGTTCACCGGCCGCATTGCTTAACCATGGCCGACTTCGTTGTCAAGCGCGGCTACTCTTCACTGAACTGCATACATCGTATTCGCACTTCTCATCTTGCTGCCGCTGGGCATTGGAAGAGATCCCTGCAGCTGGAAGGGAACGGTCGGGGCAAGATGCCCGTCCTTGAATCGACGTCGGACCAGAAATATCAACATCAACTGCCGACCGTCGTTTTCAGAGTTGTCGATGATAAAGCGCTGACTGTGCCCGCGGGCGTCTCTTCTGTGAGCTTATCGCTACCGATCGCTCGAAGTCAAGTTGACATACAGGAGCAGAGCAGGTCGTATGGCTGTGAGCTTTCTCATGGCAGTGGTGGAAGTCGCTGACGCCAGACAATGACGGGTCCGACTTTGAGAGGCCGGAGCATTATATCCGGTTCATAGGTACGTTGAAGTGCTCCTTCTCGACGATCGTAGCTGACATGCAGAACCGATCGAGTCGGAGCTCAAGGTGCAGGTTGAGTATGATATGGACGAGCAGGGTGAGTGCGGCATCGGGCGCAGCTTCTCGTAGCGGGGCGTTAGCTCACACCTCAGATCAAGCTTGGCTCGATATCATCAACGCTGAACGAGCAAAGGAGTCATCCGGCTCAATATCATATGAGACATTCGAGATTTTGATCGACAAGCTGGAAAAGGAATGGTTTGAGCTGGTCAGTATATCCGTCTCGAGTGACTAGCAGCAGCTGAAGGCCAGATCAAGCGCATACCGCAACCGGCTTCGCATATGCCGGTGGAGGACTCGAAGTGCGCTATATGCGACGACGGCGAGGGCGAGAACTCGAACGCGATTGTTTTCTGCGACGGCTGCAATTTGGCTGTCCACCAAGGTCAGCCGCATGAGAAGCTCTCCGCGATCGTTGACTGACACCAGATTGCTATGGTGTGCCTTATATCCCGGAAGGCCAATGGCTGTGTAGGAAGTGCACCGTCTCGCCTGAGAATCCAGTCGTAAGCCTACCCTGTTTTCTGAGCCAGCTCACGTTAGTCATGTATCTTCTGCCCGAACGAAGGCGGCGCCTTCAAGCAGACGAGCACCGGACACTGGTCACATCTGCTTTGCGCGATTTGGATTCCAGAAGTGGGGGTGGGGAACGCCATCTACATGGAGCCCGTGGAAGGAGCAGATGCGATTCCGCGTAATAGGTGGAAACTGGTCAACTAACTGGAATGAATCGAATCTACAGCTGACGCCTCAGGTATGCTCATTGTGTCGCGAACGAAGCGGCGCCTGTATTCAATGCGATAATCGGAATTGCTTCACCGCATTCCACGTCACTTGCGCCAGGCAGATGGGGCTCCTGGGATCAATGAAAGTCATCGATAGCGATCAAACGCTACGAGCCTATTGTCCGAAACACCTTCCCGTGAGTTCAGTGCCGTCGCATGTTCAGTCATCCCGCTAACTAGCAGGCTGATGCTCGCGCTGCTTTAGAAATGGATGACGATCTCGACTCCAGCTACTCTGGTACGCCAATGGCACCGCGGATCATGCCCAATGCCCGAGGCGCCGTGACGACAAAGTCAGCCCGAGCACATGCTAAATCGTACCGACCCGGACCGCCGATTGTGCCGCATATGATTGTAGAGAGTCTGCTCAAGTATACGATGAAGATCAACATTCGGAAGCGGGAGCCGTTCGTGGAGAGGCTGTGTCGCTATTGGAGCTTGAAACGGGAAGCGAGAAGAGGAGCGCCGCTGCTGAAAAGACTTCATCTTGAGGTGAGTGGGCTTGTCTTTCCTACCGTCATGAGTTAACGATCAGCCGTGGACGGCGTCTTCAGCCTCCAAGCAACAAACGGAGGCGGAAAAAGCGCAAAAATTGAAGGTGAACTGGGTGGTTCATATACTGTCACCCGGAGCTGATCGTCAGTTCCTAACGAAGCTTCGCAATGACCTGGAAAAGGTTCGCATGTTGGCGGAGCTGGTGCGCAAGCGGGAGAAGGAGAAGCTGCGGCAGATGCAGGTGATCAAGGATGTCGCCGACTCGTTCTTCTTCCCGCATGACCCGAAGCTGCGGCTGGCTTTGGAGCGCATCGCCGCGTGAGCTGGTCGCTTGAAATTCTCTTCCAAGCTGACACGCAGGATGGACAAAAACTCGCTGTTCTTGCATCCCGTCAGCAGGCACGAAGTGCCCGACTACTTTGACGTAATCAAGGAGCCGATGTGCTGGTCTTTCATCGATGACAAGCTGGAGAAGAATGCGTATAAACGGGTGGAGGATTTTACTGTGAGCCCATCATATGGCTCGCGTGGATTTATGCTCATAATAGCGGGACATCTCTCTTGTCTTAGACAACGCGACTCTGTACAACAAGCCGGACACAACCTTCAATCGCATCGCTAAGCGGATCAAGGCGAACGCTCAACCGATACTCGACGAACTGGCAGGCATTGTTGTTCAGGCGAGCTGGACCATACCCACCGAAAGCGAGACTGTGCCGGATCAGACGCAGATTGGCGATCTCGAGCCGTCGTTTCTGTTGCTGCAGACTCTTGTCGGCCCGGAAGAGCTTGGCGCGGAGAGGGACCACCTCGGCAGCATATTCGCCTTTGAGCTGGAGAAACCCCGAGAACCGACGCCTCCACCGCCGGTCAAGATGACAGACGCTCAAAAGCGTGCGGAGCGCAAAGAGAGGCACGAGCGAGAACGAGAGGAGAAGGCGCGGAAGCTGGCGAGCGGGGCTGGACTGGCCATGCGGGCAACAAGAGGAACAAGAGCGCTGGAAGATGCGTTCCGAAAGGAGGCGGGTGTCGCCAGCAGCTCTGACGTCGAATCAGGCGGGAACAGAAGGTCGCGTGGGCGCCGAGGCGAACCGGACGTGGGCGATGCCGCAGAAGAGAAGCCTCTTGCTGGCGATCTGACGCCGAAAGAAGAGACGGAGGAAGACATGGCGAAGAGGATCAGGAAGCAGGAGCAGAGGCAGCGGGAACGGGAGCGCAAGCGCGAGAAGCAGGAGAAAAAGCGGGCTCAGAGGGCGCGAGATAACGAACGCCGAGAGATCCGCAAGCAGGAGCGCAAAGCAGAACAGGAACGACTCCAGGCCCAAGCTCAAGGCGCCGGGGACTATAACGCAGAAGCGTCGACATCAAGCGCCGAAGCGGGGCCTGTCGCTGTACTGGGCACGCCGGAAGTGCAGGAGGAAGTGGAGCGGGATGCGAGCGCCCGGGCGAGCACCATGGATCGCAGTTCGCCGGATAAGAGTCGGAGATCGCGCAGTCAAGTTGGCGTCGTCGGTATTGAGTCGTACAACTACATCAGCGACAAGGAGCGGCGCGAGAGGGAGAAGGCGCTGGATCTCGTCACAGAGGAAGTGGGCAGCCAGGATCAATTCAAGCGGTTCAATGTCGGCTGGGTCCTGGCCGAGGGGTCTAAGCGGAAGCGAACGCAGACGTCGGCGGATCCGCCGAAGAGTACCTGTGAGTCGTACGACGATGTCTCCGAGCTCGGACTGAAGGCAGCGACGACGAAAAGACCGAAGAGCGAACCCAGATCGGTCCCGCCTGTGTCGGCCGGCGCGGCATCATCACGCGTGACGGAATCGGCGCGGACGTTGACTCCCGTGCGCGAGTCCGGATCGTCGTTGACGGGTATATCGTCTTCCCCGCTCTCATCGGATGATGGAGATGGAGAGGTCGTAGGTGTCAGGTCGAAGGCGGGCTGGTCGAAGAAGAAGCAGGCTGTGAAACCGAGGGGATCGGACAGCTGGCTGACGCAGAAACGAGCGGCGAATGGCAAATTCTTGAGCAAGGCGCAGAAAGAGAAAATGCAACGTGAGGCGGAGGATGAAGCGGATGAGACGGAAGAAGACGAGGGTGCTGCCCGTGGAGTCATTGGAATCGAAGACGATGGCGAAGTCTCGGACGAAACGGACACGACTGAGAAGGTGGATGATGACGACAATGATGACGAGATGACACCGATTCCTCTGACGAGCCCCGTCGAACAGGACACGCCGGAGGAACCGGAAGCTGAGGATCAGCAACCGGAGATGGACGAGGACGCGGAAGATGAGGAGGACGCGGGGATGAAAGATGACGAGCCTGACAGCGCGGCACCGTCGCCGAAGGGCAAACGCAAGGCGTCCACTGCTACGCCCAGGTCCAGCCGCAGCCCGAAGAAGGCAAAGACGTTCACGTCGACACGAGCGGCGCCAGCGGCGAAGACTCGGGCCGCAGAAGTTGACATGTATTCACCCGGAACACAAGGTGAGTGGTGTGATTGCCTGTAAGGTCTCGCTGACAACAGTGTGGGCCAAGCGTGAGCCATGACATTGGGCTTTGTAGTCCTTGGACCGTGCTGATTCCAGTCGTCTCGTTCCCGTTCTTCCCTGCCGAAGTGATCGACCCCGAGTCGCACGACCCCGAAGACCCGATTCCGCCCGTGGTGCTCGCTAACAGGGAGCAACACGCCAAGGACAACAACGCAAAGGGCGAAAAGACGTGGCTTGTGCGATTCTATGACTCAGGAGCGTCGTATGGTTGGATCCCAGAATCGAGGATCGATAAGCTGGGCGATGATGGTGAGTCGAGACCAGGCGTACGATAGAGAGCATGAGCTGACATGTAGCTCTTGACGCCAAGTATCTGGCTGTGCGTGCTGATACCGCCATGAGGTGCGGCAACGCTGATGTCCAGGGCGGCTCGAAGGGCAACAGCTCGAGGAAAGGATTCAAGAGCTCTCGGGTCAAGAATGACTGTCGTGCTGCCTATCGGTAAGTCTACGCGGAAGTCGGACGAGTGCTTCATGGACTGACGCACAGACGCGCAATCGAGGACAGGGACGGCAACTCGGACGCCGCCGAGGAGGACGAGTGACGCTCTGCAGTACGAGTACTCTGCAGCACACGGCTGCGCGAAGAGGTTGTAGTATAGCATGGCACTGCTGCCACATATGCACGTCTGCTCATGTCTTCAGCAAATGGGCCCCAGCTCGAACCTCATTCCGAGAGTAGAGATCACGTTGCATACTTTGGTTTGAAGCTGAGCATGGGCCATAGTTTGAACTTGTTGTCCGCCTGTGCCGGGGCTTTCTTGGCGCGGTGTCGCGCCCCGCATAGCGCGACGAAGAACGATCCCTCCCCGCCCGCCTTCTTCCACAGCCTATACCGCCACCCCATCCACAGCAGCATCTGCGGTGAGTCATACGATCCAGGCCGTCCTACAGCGGACAGAGCGCGTGGACGTACAATAGCAGCGAGGATACCTATCGTCAGGCCAATGGCCAATCCCGCCGCGCCGTTGTTCCCTCCACTTGATGATGTCCCCTGCTGTCCCGGAAAGACCGCCGTAGGCGTCGCACCAATAGTGGCTGTGGCTGATACACCCGTGGTCATGGCGGGAATTGTCGTCATCGTCCCGCCAGGGACTCCGCCGGGTACGGCCCCTCCACTGTCGGAACTCAGGGCCGGCGTGACGGCCACGACGTAGTCCAGCGCCGAGATCTTCCCGTCGTCAAGGTTGGTCAACACCACCTGATGTATCTGGTTGTCGAGGTTCGACACAAAGTATAACAGGGTGTCGTACGTGTCGATGGTGGTGCTTGCGTTGTATGTCCCCATGTGGGCCCCGTCGAGCGTGATGGAGAATGAGCCGAAGGCGGGGCCGGTGGGGCCGAAGAGGAATCCCGCGGTGCCTGCGGTGAGATAGCGTCGAGAAGGGGCGCAGTCGTCAGCATGGTCCAGGTACAGTACAGGTACATGTCCATTGCGCGTTCCAGGAATGCCGAGGCGTAGCCACGTTGGGACTCACCCGTGAAGGACAACGATGCAGACGCACCAGCGCTCGAGGTATAGCTGAAGGTGTCTTGGTAGAATGACCCAGCCCGGAAGGCCTGTACGTCGCTCGCGCTGGACTGGGTCGACTGGAAACCCGAGTAAGTGATCTCTGCCGCCGCATCGTCGAGCGTTGCATTCACGCCGTCTCTACTGTCAGCTCCTCCCCCCAACCCTTATCACCCCGCGAATTCGTCAGCCGTGTTACACCCCCCCGGCAGCCGATCCGCCACCAAGTCGCCACTCACAGCACAGTGGCGATCTCGACACCTCGCAGTGTAAACTGCTCATCCACCGAGCACGCCTCGCAGACCACTTCCAAGCGGAGGTCATGTCTCCCCAGTGCAGCCGTCAACGTCGCCCCGGTAGCGGACTGTCCATCTTGAAGTGTCCCGTCGAGGCCCACCCGCACTGTGAATGATCCGGTCGATGACCAATGCACTACCACTTGAGAGACTGCGATGAGCGCTCCTGCCCTCTCAAGTCTTGATATGGCCCAGTTTCTGCCGAAGACGCGGCGTGGCGGACCCGACGACTCACAGAACAGGCCGTCAATCTGCACGGCAAAGGTCGAAGGCCCGCCGCATATCGTTCCACCGGAGCCTTGAAGCCACGAGCTGCCCATCGGCCCGTTCCGCGTCGGAGAGTACTGGAACAGGGGCGATTCGGCCCCGATCCACACGATCGCGTTCGCCGCCATCTCAAGTCGAGTACTGGACGTCTTATCGAGTCGCCATACGGGCGGACTGTACCGCAGACCACGCTGACAAGGCATCAGCCAGAAAGCGGGTCAGTGGGGCGGCCTTGCTGGCTACCGGCCGCGCTGACGAACAAAGGACCCTTCAGGCAGACCAGGGGACCAGCACAAAGGACCGCCGCCCCGTCACTGCCTCCCGCCCGCCCAAGCTCGCTCGTACTTGCAATAGCACACATCCTCGATTGTACGTATGCATGCGAGTCGAAATCCATACAGCATCATCTGGACACAGCGACAGCGTAAAAGTGATGGTCTACAAATTCAGCGTCGAGACCAAACGCACACTCGGACACCCCGGAGCTAAGGCGTCGAAATTCGTCACAAAAGCGAGATACTATGGGCAAAGCCGTCCTTCGTCGTGATCTACAGTCGTTGACAACACCGACGCAATGATATCGCAAATACTCGCTCAACAGCGTCGGTGTGCCTTCACGCGCGAACACCGCCAGGGTTCAATCCTGGCCTAGCCGCCCAACAACGCCAGAGCTTTGCGCAACTCTAGTTTCGCCGTCGCAAAATCATCGTAGTCCAGCGCAGACACCGCGAATTTGGCGTGCTTCTGCGCTTGGTCCGTCTGCTTTCTCGTGGGGACTGCTGGTACCGCCATGGCCGCTTGTGATGGGGCCGAAGGCGCCGGAGATTTCAGACCGAGGCCATTCGACGGTGGAGGCGCTGAAGGGTACGACGCGAGCGAGGGCGGAGGCGGCGGGGGAACATGTACGCTCGGCGGGATAGGCGACGAACGATTCGCCGAGTTGGCGCGCGGTCTGCCGCCGTCACCGCCCGTGCCGTTGAGCGTCGCGGACGAATCAGTCCTTGGTCGGCTCGCCGCGGGTCCGGCAGTACCGGAGGGTGTGATGGATGGGCGGTTGGACGAGCTGCTGTCTCCTCTGGGTCGGGAGAAGCTCTGATCCGGCTGTGTCTTGGTTGGCGACGGCTCGAAGACTGTAGGAGGCGGGGCATCCGGAGTGTCATATGAGTCGACAGAGAAGTACGTCTGCGCGGGACTGAGCGGCGCTCCGTCTGGTCCAGTAAAGCGGACTGTCTTTCGCTCGCCATCTTCGCCGGAAACGCCAGGCGGGGTGTTTATCCTGACTGAGTAAGCATCGGCGGACGGGACGGCGGGAAGGTCGAAGTGTCCGTGACCGTCCTCGCTATCGGGCAGACCGGGCGTGGCGACCGTCGACCACGCGACACTGTTCGAAGACTGAGTGCGCTGAGGTGTGCGCTCAGAGGCGGCTTGCGTGTCGATGTTTGGCAGCTTCGCTTTGGGAGGAGCGGGGGATGATACGGGAGTGACTGATCCGGCGGGTGAAGCGGACTGCACGGTCGGGCGCGTCTGGCTGGAGAAGGAGCCTCGCTGAGGAGGGGATGTGGCCGTGGAGGGTATGGAGGGGTCTGCGGAAGGGATTGCAGGGAAAGGGTCGTCCTCTTGCTCTGGCAGAGCTGCCCATCAGCTGCATTCTGATACGACGTGACGAGAGCAGCTCACGGGGCCCGGAAGTAGGCGTCCTGCCTTCTCGTAGGGCCTTTGCCCCGTCCGCCGCCTTCCATCTGGCGTACTGCAGCTTCTGCTCCATCTGCGCGTCAGCCACCGCTTCGCGTCATCAGAAGAAGATGCAACCCACCTCCTCGGTCATCCCGTTCTCGAAACATCTCAGGACCTCGATGAACTGACCCGCAACCACAAAGCGCCTGATAGTCGCCCTGATCGTGAGCTCAGCGTGAAATGCAAACGAAAGGATCAACTCACTTGCCGGTGTTACCTCTGCGGTCGTCATTGTCGGCCGACATGAACACCTTCAAAGCAAAGTTTTCAATGTAAGCAGCTCCGGCCGCTTCATTCGTGACCGCTTCGTTTGTTGCCAGCACAGCTTTCATCTGTTGTCAGCGGTGGAGAGTGCTTGATGTATCCTCAAGGCAAGGCTAGAGAGGACGGGAAGGCATCACATACCTGCTCCAGGGCGTCCAAAAGGCTCATGAGCCATTTCGTGCCTTCTCCTGATCGATTTGCAACCTGCAGAGCTCGTTGAGCGGCAGCGAACGAGCCTGCCGTCAGTGTCGCGCTCCCTGCACTACGACTTCGAGACTGTTCTCCACGCAGGACTTCATTCCTAGTTCTTCCTCTACGCGGCGAAGAAGACTCACACCAGTACGCCACGACCGGCTCGGCCTTGACCAGCTCCTTTGCCCTCTTCAGCGTCTGCTCACACGCCTTCATCTCCGGCGGGACCGTCTCGGAAGGGATGCTGACCGAGTCCATAGCGGCTATATATCGACCGTGAGAGCTAGCGCGAGGGTGAGAAGCAGTGTAAGATTGATGGAGATGAATATGGGTCCGGGATAATGTGGGCGACGGCAGATGCGAGTGTGCAAAGGTAGATCGTGGGTGGAAAGGGTGCTGATGGTAGTATGAAGGCTGCTGCTTCAGCATGGCGACCAGTCGGATCACGGTCCAGGGCGTTAGGGTAGGATATGGGTGGACTTACAGTAAGGCGATCGGCCGGGCGAGCAGGGATATAAGAGACGACGGGACAGTCTCTGTTGATGAGCCCTAGCGGGGGATCCTGGTCCAGCTGCGGTGTCTCCGAGACGATGCGTCACTCTCACACCGTATGCGCTAGATATTGTCCACCCAGGGGCGTGCAGACGTCACAGCCCAGCGATGTAGCCCGATACAGCGCGGAGTCGGGAGACTGGAGATGTCGATGGATGAGCTCAACTGCGCCTCTCGCCGGAGAAATGAGCCCAAAGGGAGTGCCGTCTTCGCTGGATACCCTCTTTGCTATCGGCCCCGGTGTTCGGAGTGGCTATGTCGGTGCTGTTCTACCGGGAAATATGTATGCGACTAGTGGATATAGAACGTTTGTGGTTGCTGTTGATGTGTGAGGAGCAGAGGAGATGCAACGTCCGGTTGTGGTCGGCCATTGTCACAGCCGAGCCGAGGTGATACGTGGAAATGACGCACTGCACCGCCAGGATCTTCGTGTACCCGTCAACAAAGTCGCATCTCCTTTCGACGGCGATTTGAAACAGGGCAGGTTCGACAGGTCTGGGTGCATGGCCGTGTGGACGACCACCGAGCCGGCACAGGCAGTGCATGATCCGCCCGAGATCAGAGTCGGCCATTCGGCGAGTGAGTGCCCTCGATCGCCATTAAACCATCGGATCCATTGGCATACTGGTACAAACAACATACCGACCTGCGCACGCCGTGCGCCCGAAAGATCGCCGGGAGTCTCTTTCGCCCGAAAGAGCTCATCGCGCCGATGGCAGCTACAAAGCCCGTTGCCCATGTCCGACCTCCACCAGCCCCGTGACCGCCTGTCCCTCCTCCGCGGCCAGTTCATCCTGCGCGCGCTTGAGCGCCTTTTTGGCAACATGGTGAAGGTACACGAACAGCCCGACGCAAAGGGCCAAGCCGCCCCACGTCCAGTAAAACTTGACGTCGTGGTGCGCGCTCGGCGGATGGCCGTGTGCATGTCCTCCCGCACCCATCGCCCCGTCTGTACCGTGCGAGCCGTTATGTTGGTGGTGCCCGCCAGTGACCGGCTCGCTCGGACTCGGTCCGCCGCGGTGCATCTCCGAGATGTCGTGGATGCCGCTGCCGAACCATGTATGCAGGATGACCTTTAGAAGCGAGATGGCGGTGCAGCCGGTGTAGGTCGTGAGCGTAAGCGAAGGAGACGAGGCGAGGATGACGTTGAGGAGGTTGTATGGGTACGGCGCGATCCGGATGAGCAGAAGCAGATGAGGCTTGGCGGGGATGATGTTGAGGAGGGACATGGACGTCGGCGACGAGGAGAGGCTGTACGTTAGCACGATGCAGCCGGAAACGTGCTCGTTCGAGCACGAGCATGCGACGGCGCGCAGACGATAGCGATACTCACCATTTGGTGATGCAGTCCCGCAGGAACGTCCGCGCAATGACAAACACCACCACCGCCCCCACCAAGCTCGACACGTATGAGATGAGGAACCCTTCCCATGCGCCGAAGGTGTACCCAGAGAGAACCATCAAGGTGGAGTAGAGCGGCAGAGGCGGGATCGTCGTCAAAAAGATCAAGAACCCAAAGATCGCCTGGCCAGTGTATCCCATCTCTCTCAGCTGCACCGACAGCCGATCCAGTGCTGGCCATCAGCCCCAATCGCAAACTACGACCCCTTTGTACGCCGCGACTCACCGCTGAACAGCTCGCCCTTGTAAAACGCCGTAGCGGCAACGAAGCCCAGCGTCGTGACCACCCAGCCCAGAATCAACGCCTTGCCCAGCCGTTCCGTCTGCGGACACTCCTCGTTCCGTTCAAACCGGTCCCGCCAGCTCGGTCGCCGGGCCGCTAAGCCCGTCGGCTCCAGCACGACCGGCGCGCGTCGAGCGCTATACAGGCCGCGGGAGGGCTCATACTGCTGCCGCGAGGGGGCGTGATGCGGGTACTCTGCCGAGTCCAGCTCGACCTTCTCGGGCGGGTAGTCGCGATATGGCGGCGGGGCATGTGCCGAGTGTGTGGAGTGAGACGATTGCGATGAGCTGGAGGAATGGTGCTCTTGGTACGATGTGGACATGTGATGGAAGGGCGGTCGGGCGGACATGGCGGCGAGTGGGCGGTGCCGTCTATCTGAGCCCGTAGATGTTGCCCGTCCGTCCGGTGAAAGTTATACTATTCCGTCTGGTTCTCTCCTGCGCAACTCGAACGATGGTGTACCCAAGAGACGTCGTGTCGCGACCGTACCCAAAGTGATGATCGGGGGACCGAGCGACGACGAGCAGGTGACAGCTTGATGACGCCTGTTTCAGCGACTCTGTCCGCGGATTGCGATCTCGACTGCGATCGACGTTGTTGTGGTGAGCCAAGACGCGCGCGGCCGTGCGTGCAAGTACGAAGGGAGGACCAGCCCCGAGGTGTAGTGGATGCTATGAGTCGAGCAAACCCCGGCGCGTCGATGCGGAGCGGGTGAGCGGGGAGGCGATGCTTCGATCTAATGTTAGATTGCAGTCGTGTGGTGTTCGACTCCGCTCGAGGCGGATGCGTCTTTCCTGCGCTGTGCGTGTGTACAACTGACGACTGAGATACAAGAGGATAAACAGGGCTGAACGGTGTAACTGTACAGATGCAAGTGCGGTGTAACAAACGCTGCGCAAGACACGCCGCAGATCAGCTGGGCGGATGTGATGGACTGGACTGGACCAAGAGTGGAGCCCTGCAGCACACAGCACGCAGCACGCAGTAGCCGCCAAACGTGCGTCGGGTGACTGGTTTGACGAGTCCGAGCCCAGAATAGTAGGGAGCGAATAGGAACGGGTGCTGTTCCACCCGGTTCTCAATCGGCGTCGTACGATACGATACGGAGGAGAGAAGAGACGAGACGGGGTTGGGTGTTCAGCGTACGGGCCAGGCGGGAGGGGAGGCAGGGCGGGTCGGCCTGGACAAACGTGCCGTGATTTGCGGTGGCCTTGGCGACTGCGCATTTTGGAACCGCCCGAGTCGCGGCTCACTCTTTGCGCGAGTGCAATCGGGCCGTACCCTTTTACCGGGCCGGACTCGAGACGGATCCAGCTCCGGCTCCAGGCTCCGAGTTTGGACTCTGATCCAGATTCGCAAGCGAGATCAAGGAGATCAACCGACTGACTGCTCGGATCTGCGCCTGATCTGCAATGCAATATTGCTGTTCTGGGTCTTGTGCGTGTCGGGTAAGACCGACCCGGCAGTCGTGGCGATGTGCACCAGGTGAGCGTACGAGGTCAGTTCCTACCCAGATAGATGCATTCTGCATGTTCGCCATCCGTCAATCGTCGAGCACGCGCCAATGGTACGTGTAGGCTGCCCCGTCAAGGCCCAGTGTAACCCTTTGGGGTCCACATCCCAGCCAATCTGCAGACGGTTCTCTTTTCCGCCTGGCCCGCCGCGGCGATCTCGTCGAGTTCCGCCTCGGTCAAGTCCACCTTGAACGAGTGTAGCTGCTCGGACTGTCTGGCCTCCTTGCGGCTCGTACTGCGGTCAGCCTATCGAGATTTGACGTCTCGCTGGCCGGATGTGAGCCAGCCATATCCCAGACCACACTCACGTCACGACACCCCCGCCAGACACCTGCCTCGCCCACGCCAAGAGCACCTGCGCCGGGGTCACCAGCCTCGCACCGGCGATCTTGCTCGCGACTTCAGCCACCGGGCCATCCGTAACGAGGTGCAACGGCGCCAGGGCGCTATACGCCTGCGCGACGATCCTGTGCCCGCGCATGGCCATCAAGGTACGCTGGACATCAGGCCGCTGCGCCACGAACGGGTGGAACTCCATCTCTGGTCAGCTACCGCGCTTTGCCACACCGCGCAAGCCCGCCTACCTGGTTGATCGCGGGCGGGATGGTCCAGTGCGGCGCCAGCGCCTTGATCTCCTCTTCTCTGAAATTGCTGAGCCCAATCGACTTCGTCAGCCCCTCGGCCCGCAATTTCTCGAGAACCCGCCAGGCCGCGATGGGCTCGGAACCCCCCGGGCCGTGCAGGAGGACTACAACACGTCAGCGGCCTATCACCGTCGTCAGAAACTTCACATACACATGTCGACGTACTCGAGGTCGAGCTGCCTTGAGCGCTGCCTCCTCCGCACTGTGCACATCACGCAAACTCACCACCTTGATCCAAGCCCTCGCGGCATCCTCAAAGCCCGCGACGAACGTGCTCGGCTTGCGGCTCGAGCACTGCGCGACGACATACACGTCCTCGCGCTTGAGTCTCGCCTTGTTAAGCAGCAGGCGGATAGACGCAGCTTGCGAGTAGTCGCGAGCGACGTCCAAGGCTCTGTAGCCCCCGCGCAGCGCGATCACGATGTAGTCCCTGCTGTCTCTGCAGAAGTTCGTGGACAGGACGGTGCCGCTCCCGAAGCAGACGACGGGTAGCGCTCCGCCGTCGTTGAGCGTGATCGTGGGGCAGGGCATAGTGCCACCGCTTGATTCTGAGGGTCTTTCATTGTGGAGCTCTGTCGTCTGCTCAGTAGCATACGAAGTCTGCGGGTCGGCGAATGTGTCGGCCATGTTGAACGTGGTGGTTGTCGTAGTGAGTCAAGCGAGAGCTTTGAGTGATATGTACCTGTGCATCAAAGAGCATCAAAGAAGGCTCGAGCGGCGATCGTCAGGCTGGGCAACCGGCAAGGAGACCATAGATGACCGAAAGGCCGTCGCCCATCACAGCTGTGCTGAAACGCTCCCGGTGCCGGGTCACCTCCATGCCTCTAGCGCATCACGGCGCGCCGCACGCCCGCCGCCCCCCTATACGAGATCATGTCAAGAAGGTAACCGGTCCGGATGCCAGACTGGAGAGACACGTGTTTAGAGCAACTCATGCTGTATGTCCGGAAGCGAAGAGCCAAAGTAGGTGGTGCTTTGAAAAGAATGGCCCCTTCAAGAGGCACATCGAAACAGCCCACCCATACCTTCCATCTCATGCATGACAAAATACTGTACTTGTACTGACTTGTCTTCTCACACTCCCCGCCCACTTACAAGAGCTCGCGTCGGACCTCAAGTTACCAGAGCCACGTCCAGCCCCTAGACCCGCTCATACACGTACAGATACGCCAAGCCCCTCATGTCCTCCCCACCGCCCTCCGGCGCACGAACAACCTTCTCATCATTGAACAGCACCCACTCATCCTCCTTCTCGCCTTCTCCAGATATACCCGCCTGTGGCTGACGGATCGTCGCGACGTAATGACCCGAGTGGACTGATGGACCCTTGTGCGAGATGAAAGCCTTGAGGCGGTAATTCGCCGGAAGGTTACTGTTCCCACCCACGCTCGCACTCTGCGCGCTGCCCGACGACGTCGCCGCAGCTGAAGCTGCTGCAGGAGACTCTTCCTCTCCCGCGTCATCCATGTTGGAGAAGAACCAGTCCATGGCTCGTTCGGGATTGCCATCCTTCGCGTGAGCTCGACCCGACTCGGTAGGGATAGCCAGCTCACATTGAGGCGCAAAGCCTTTCGCGCTTGCGCGGGCGTCATGCCCACCCCGAAGCTGACCAAGCCGTCGATCTCCTCCGCGCTCGGTCCGCTAGACGCAGCCGCCGAAGCGACAGGCTGAATCGGGTCGTCGATGTCTGCCATCAGCTTCATGCCCTATATGCGAAGGCAGGAGCTGACCGGGATCCTCCGCATGCTCCAACGCCCACATCATCGCCGCCTCGGTATCGCTGTTCCCCGTAGCAAGCAAAGCCCGCTTAGCCCTGTTCGAGGGGAAGCCCATGCTCTCGAGCCCTGCCAAGGCGGAAGCGTTGAATTCGGGTTCTGACGCGGCTGATCGTCAGCTTGGTGAATGCATTACGGGTTTGTGCAGCTCACCCGGTCTAGCGTCGACATCGAGCTCTTCTTCTCCCGCCTGGCGTCCCCGCCCCACGTATGTGTCGAGGTTCAGGTAGTCAGGCACTCTGACTGGGATGTCTGACATGAGCTATGCCGATCATAGACGTGTTGGGTAGCTTACCGAGCTTCGTCGGCATCCAGTTGACCAGCTGGAACTTCTTCATGTGCAGGACCAGCAGATCTGGGAATGTGGCGAACTTTGTCTTCCTTCTCGTTAGCTCAAGGACTCCGAGCGGACACATGAGCTCACTTCTCCGCGCGGACCTTCCTTCCGCACGACGAACAAGCATAGTCTTCGAGCACTTCACTTGCGCACAAGCCATCGAGGCTTTCACCCAGCTGCACCTCCTTCCAGGTCTTCTTACCCTCCTCCGTCTGACCGAGCTCCACCGCCTCGACTGGCAAACTCGCCAGATCCACCTCGTCCACCTTGTACCCGACCCTTCTGCACTCTCCGCACTGCAATCTCTGCTCCATACCAAAGCGAAGAATGTTTGTCGCCTCGCTCTCCTCACTTCTGCCCTGCCTCTTCGCCTCCGCCCGGAGGCGCGTGACAAGATGCTGCAGGAACTCCTCAGAGTCTTGCTGCCGCATTGTCGAGAACTCCTCGTGTCCCTTACCGATGAGCGCCTTGAACTGGCTGGGCTTGATGCCTTCCTGGAACTTTGGCGCATCGGAGGAGGTATCGAAATCGGTATGCGAAATGGGCGGTGCGGTGGCGCGGTGAGAATAGCGGCCGGAGATCAGTCCATCGCCGAGCTTGAGCATCTGACATTCTACGCAGGAGGCGGGCAAGGGATTGTCGCATGTCTGTAGATGGGCGAGAGCGGTCTCGGAGAGATATCGCTCGCGGAATGCGGGAAGTGTGAAGAGAGTCTGCATGACGGAAGCCATGTAGCAGCTTTACGTGAGCTCGAGATCTGCGCTCAGAATCGAGGAGCTCACCTGTTGCCCAGATTCTTCAGACCCGTCATGCCTTTGCCGAAGACTGGTTCCAGTTCCTTGCCGTCGTCACCAGTCATTGAAAAGTCAAATTTGAGGTTGTGCTCGAGTTGCTGCTCGTGAGCTGTCAGAGCGACGTGCAAATCCTAGCTCACGAGCTCAGTCATAGACTTCTCAGTCTTTGTCTGGCCCAAGACCTCGATGCCGAACGTTGTCAGGTGTGCGGGCAATTCAGGATCCAGCTTGGCATCGTCGCAGATGTAACAGTAGATATCTACCGTCAGCTATGGTGCCACACTGTACGCTGGTTGCTCACCAGCAGTACCCTCGGGCGTTATGGTGCCGAGTTTGACGCCCATCCCATGTCCCGTCTCATTGTAATGCTGCAGTGCATGACCATTACCGCCGATGCCTCCGAATTGCTGTCTCCCGCAGTTGGCCAGACCACAAGTCAAGCACAGCCAGAGATTCGCAGTTAAGTCACAGTGACTACACTGCGACGGGACTGATATGAGCTCGTATTGAATATGCGGAGGTGCGAGCTCACCCTTTCCCGGTTCGATCATAGGCTCTTGTTGAAGCGTGAGGGTATGTTCGCAAGCGAGGATCTCCTCTTCCCACGCTTTGACCTCCGACTGCTGTGCAGAGGACAGCGCGGTCATGATGCCCTTGACGGTAGACGTGATCTGACGTGAGCTTCAGAAAGCCCGAGACGGGCCGACAAGCTCACCTTGGGATCATCGGTGTGGATTGCCTCGCCGACATTCGAGCATGCGAAGCAGCGCAGCGAGGTGGAGTAGGAGTACAGCTCGTCGTCCGAGGGAGCAGAGATGGTGAGCTTTTTGAGAGGTGGTTCTGACGCATCCTGGCGTAAGCGCTTGTCGTCCAATGAGCCGGGTAGTCGGAGGTGAAGGTGCAGTGCCTGCCGCGGGGACGGCAGGAAGCGCCATGACCGGAGCAGAGGGTAGTTGAGGGTCGATCGACTCAGGTAAGAAGCCTCTGCACGGTCTAGGCGTCGATGCGACAGTACTGGAGAACTTGAGCTTCACTCACCCTCTTTGCCCTCTCCTTCCTCGTCCGCTTGATCACCACGCCCAGGGCATGGCCCGTCTTCTCGTAGTGGAGGTAAGCGTGCCGCCGTCCCTCGCCGAAGCAGCCTCCGTTGAAGCACTGCAGGCAGACCAGTACGCCTTCGGGATCGTCCTGCCCGTCAGCTCGTGACAATGCACCCATGCTGGTAGCTGACCTGGCCGTCGAAGCAAAGGGTACATTCTTCTCTGACCGTCAGCTAGCTGCGGTCCGAGTACAGGCGAGCAGCTCACCGGTGTACCTGCTGAGATGGCCTGGGTGGCTCCAGCTTCGGCGCGAGCTCAGCGACGTGCGAGCAGCTCATGTTCGATCGACTGGTACGTAGGTGGGATCGAAATCTGTGTACTATGAGCAAGCAAGTCAAAGTCAACCGTAGTCTGCTGGGCGACGGGTTACGGTTGGCCGCTCGGCGTGGTGACGCTTGGGCCCCGGGTGGCGAACAAGTCATGGCCTGAGCGAGCGACGCTTAATTGATCCCGCCCATATCAGCGCCCACGCCCGAATGGATGGTGACGACAGAGAGCAGCTCAGCTCTGCTCGACCGACACCTCTGACACCTTTGTCTCATCTTCGTCGCTCACGTCCTCCATCAGCGCCTTCATAGATACACATTGATCGAATAGAGAGCCGCAACCGAGCATGAGCGGATTTGATCAGCATGGACAGCCCCAGTCACCGCCTCAGCAGTACCAGCAGCAGCAACAACATTCGGGTATGCGCCATGTTCACTTGAGGATTGCTTGCCGGCGAGCTGATGTGCAGAGTACTATACGCCTGGACCACAATCCCCGCCCAGTAAGTATTGGTCACCCCAACTCTGTCCCGACTACGAAGAGGAGCGTGGCTTAGCGCGCAACTGACTCCCAGTCGAAGTGACGCATTCGCCCTTCGTCCGGAGCGAGTCATCGCAGCGCATGACCTTTAGCGATATGGCACGCATGGCCGGGCGGCCGCAGACTGTTTGTCCTCCGTTACAGTCTCTCTCTTTATCCCTGACGCCAGTTCGACGAGATGTACGCTGTGCCGGAATCGTTCCTCGAGATCGAGATTAGAAATCCGATGACGCACGGCGTGGGCAGGAAGCAATATACCGACTACGAGATCATTTGCATGGTGCGTGCGGGAGCCTTCATTCTGAGGTCGCCGGGAGAGCGCGGGCGGAACGACGCACTGAGGCCAGACCAACATCCCCGCGTTCAAGCTCCGCTACTCGTCCGTCCGGCGCCGATACTCCGACTTCGAGGCATTTAGAGATATACTAGAGCGCGAGTCGACGCGGGTGAACATACCCCCTCTGCCGGGCAAGGTGCGCTCGGTCGACTGCAAGGTCGCGTGTAGCTCACGCCAGGTCTTCACGAACCGGTTCACGGACGACGTGATCGAACAGCGCCGGGAGGGGCTGCAGCGGTTCTTGGAGATTGTTGCGGGCCACCCGCTGTTACAGACCGGCAGCAAAGTGCTCTGCGCCTTCCTTCAAGGTGAGCTGACGTTGTCACTGCATCCGCTGACGCAGTACTGATGCGTAGATCCCGCGTGGGAGAAGGCGCAGTGGTCGTAGATATGTCAAACGCGAACATTGTACAACACGACACCCTGCCTACCGGCGTGATAGTCCTGGCGCGTCACCTTCGTACGCGCACCCCCTCGCAAACGCCGACACAGCTTGTATACCCATCCCACCCAATGAGATGCAGAATTAATCAGATGCAAAGGGAAGATGAAGCTACAACCAAAGTGTATACCGACAGATGTCGGGAGTCTATGTACCACCTGGACCCGTTTCACCTAGGGCAGGTCCTCTCAACTTTCTACAGGTCTCTCGCCGCGTCTTCCGCTTGATCTGCGCCCCGCTCATCTGCTCGGACTATCGCCTCAGAGCGCCTACGAGCGTCTTGCCCGCCTTAACCATCAAGAACTCGCCCTCGTCTCGCGGGATCGCATGGAAGACCAGCCGCGCGATAACCTCGCCCTGCGCGTCAGCTCGGCACAAGTAGGTGTTAGGAACGTCGACTGACCATCTCAACGAGGCACGCAACGACAATCAGCCAGATGATGATCCACGTGACTCGATCTGCGCCCCGTTCCTCGATGTATTCGTGGATGATCTCGAGCTGCGCGTCAGCTCACTCACGCCAACGAGTCGCGTAGAGCTCACCAAATCACCCGCAACCGCCAGCCGGTCGTTTAGGACCTGCGCTCTCGGGCCGATCTCGAGGTACTCCCGGATAGCTTCGTAAAGCGGATACAAGCTCGCCTCGGACCAGAACAGCTCCGGCGTGTCTGGCGTCAGCTTCACACGGCGAGGCCTGGAAAAGCTAACCGAGAATACCCCCAATCAGGTTCACATCCATCCTCAGCTTGAACAGCCGCCCAGTCATCTTGAGCGCGCCCTTTCGGCTCAGCTGGAGATGCCCAGTCGTACTGAGCTCTTTCGGGAACGAGGATGTGAGAGCCAGCGACTCCTGCATGACCGATTCAAAGATGGACAGCTTTGTCGATTGAGCGATCGCGTGCGCGAGGGACAGCTTGAACAAGTGCGAATGGGATTTGAAGGCTGCCATCAGTGTCCTTCCACCTGGACCAGCAGGACACTCACTGAACATGTCGTTGTAGATCCTCGGGTACTCTGCGTCCGGGTCGTACTACCATCAGCTGGACTCGGACAAAGAGCCTAGTGCAGCTCACGGTGTAGTGGAACTCCTCCTGCTCCCAGTCATCCTCATCTTGACCACGGCTCCACGTTCCGGCGCGCTCGCAGTCCTCCATGATATCCTTCTCTTCCTCCGGTGAAAATCCGAAGAAGACGCTCACGCCGTACTCGAAAAAGACCGCCTCGGCGATCTTCCCATGCGTCGCAGCGTGAGATTTGCGCCTACTTCGCAGGGCCATCAACGGTGATCGTTGCGACAGCTGCGAGGGGCTATGAGAATCCGATAGTCGTCGGTCCGATGGCGGACTGAGCTCTTGCGGCGAATAGGCTTTTGACGGGACATGTTCCAAGTAGCCCGGATTATTCGGGTCCATATGTGTGCCGATTGGTCCGTGGTCATGCGCCTGGTGGAGCTGATGCTCCAGCACGGCCTTGAGGCCCACTTCCTCGTCCTGCCTCAGCTCTTCAATCGGTTCGTCTTCCATCCCGTCCCGTGCCTCCAGCGTCTCCTGTACCGCCTCGATCTCGTGCTCCCTCTCCTCCGAGTGGCCAGCCGGGATGTCTCGATTCGTCATGAGTTCGCCGTGCATTCCCGACGGCGGGGAATGCGACAGGATATACTCCAGCGTGGTATTCGACTGCGGGTCCTCGGGGTCCGCAGACGGGAAATACGAGTCGTTGTACCCTGCATCTTCCGCCATAGTCATCCGCTCCAGCAGCGACACGCCCCCGGGCGACTTGACGTTGGGCGATGAGCGGACCTTTGTGCTCGCGCCGTAGCCCGGGAGGAGCGGCATATGGTACACCGCATAGACGCAGTCGTCGAACACACGCACAACGCCCACGCCGTGTTCGCGCTTCAAAAACGCTTGAAGCAGCTTGAGGCGGTACCCCTCTGCCGTCGCATACGCGGTCAACCGGGGCAGCCGGTTCTCCTCTCGCTCGCGTTTGGTCATGTTCTCCGCATCCGAGCGCTCGTCCCCGTGATGGCGGGACGGACCGGCGCTGGAGTCGGAGTGATGGTGCGCCCGCGGCGGAGGAATGAGCTGAGCGCGACTTCCACCGGGCGAGTGCGGCAGCGGCGCCAGTTGAGGGTCTTCAGGCAAAAGCACGTGTCGCTCGGTCGTTTTTGACGTTCGGACGGGTAATGACTGCTTGACACCGCGAGCAGGCGTGCCTTTGCCGAGCGGGGAGGGAACGCGCGGCGCCGAAAGGTTGCGCAGGTGAGCGGGAATGGATTTGATGGCGGCTGCGGCTGGGCTGGGAGCGGCTTGTCGGAGCGAAGATGCGGTTCGGGCGATACCTGAGAGTCAGCGCTCTGGTGTGATCCGGGCGGGAGAAGGTACTCACCAGGCACCGCTCCGGCACTTCGACGGGGCACACTCGAAGGTGGACCGCCGCCTGGTGGAGCGGGCGCAGGTTTGGCCTTTGGCGCATTGCCAAGAGGTCTGGAAGGACCAGCAGGATTTCGCGACATGTCGAAGGCGCTCGCGAGGCCGGAGGAGGATGAGGCGCGGTCAGCGAGTCCTGCAGAAGCGGAACGAGGTCGGAAGTTCCGTGTCTGTCAAGGAGAGAGGATTGCCTTGTACGAAGTATGCAGTTGCAGGTGTCAACGCCGACTTTGTATCATGCAGCAAGTCACCTCATCATCAGTGCACCGGGAGAGCACAGATCGGCGTGAGCCGAAGATATGTAAAAGGGTAAACGCAGATAAGGGGTGGCGCCCGTAAGCTCGCATGCGCCCACTTGCTCGGTCGGTCAGTCTGGCCCTGGGCCCGGCGTTGGCTCGTACGGCCACAGTCAGACAACGTCATGCATCACCCGGCATCACCCTCGAACTCGCCCTCCTCTCTCGACGCTGTCATTCACATACATCCACATCACGCTGCACACACACAGACCTTCCTCTTCGTCACGCTCCTGGTGTCCATCGTCGATCCCCTCTGGGCTGGATCACACCCTTACGTCCAACCATGGCCTACGTTGCCGTCGTCAAGGCCTTGTACGAGTATGCCGCACAGGACCCCGAGACGGAGCTGTCGTTGAAGGAGGACCAGATATGTTATGTCATTGAGAAGGAGGACGACGAGTGGGCTTCATATTCGATTTATCAGGACGCGCTGATGGCAGCTGGTGGAAGGCAAAGCTAAAGGATGAGAATGGGCAGGAGGGCGCTATCGGCCTCATCCCAGCTGCATATGTCGAAGAGGTCAGCAGTTGTGAACGGAGTTCAGAGGCGAAGCTGACTTCAGCTCCCGCCCATGAACACAACGCGGGCGCTCTACCCTTATGATTTGACCTCGCCGGAAGAGTTATCGATGATGGAGGACGAGTCTTTCCACGTTTATTCGCTAGAAGACGATTGGCTGCTCGTCCGACCCGAATCGTCCCCTGCGTCCAAACTAGGCTTCGTCCCGCGCACGTATTGTCAGCCACTGGATGAAGCTGCTGCTGTGGACGTGCCTGACGCGGACGAGGCCGAGGCAGATATCGAGGAGCACCGCCGGGAGGAAGAGGAGCGGGAACAACAGCGGGAAGTCGCGGAGCGACAGAGGGTCCTGAAGCTCAAGGACAAGGTGGAGACGTGGAGCATCAGCGAGATGGATGGCCGCAAGAAGAAGAAGGGGACCCTGGGAGTCGGCAACGGCGCGGTGTTCTTCGCATCTGATACGGACAAGGTGGGCTGCGTCTTCCCGGTCACGAAGCGCAATGGCTGATCTCAGATGGGCGGCGTCAAGCAATACAACATCACCGAGCTCCTTTCCGTCTCGCAGCCGTCTTCAAAGAACCTGCAGCTCGAGTTCAGTTCGCTGGGCGAGCCGCTGTTGTTCCACTGCGGAAGCGCGAGCACGACCAGCGCGATCATCGCCAAACTCGAGACATCCAAGGAAGCTGCGGGTGAAGTTCTCGAGCTGACGAAGGTCGAGTCACGCGGGGTCACTTCGGAAGAGGACGACTACGGCGCAGAGCCCGAGCAGGACGACTATGCTCCCGTCGCTGCCGAGCCCAAGACCGTCCGATGGGCCACAGATACCTCTGCGGCTGCTCGAGGAGGCGGAGAGACCGCTACCGTCCTGTACGACTTCGATGCACAAGGCGACGACGAGCTTACGGTGCACGAGAACGAGACGGTCACGGTCGTGGACAAGGAGAACGACGAGTGGTGGTCTGTCCGCAATGCTGCGGGCAAGGAAGGCGTCGTTCCCGCGCAATACGTGCAATTGAATGACGGTTCTGCGGCACCGCCAGCTGCGGAGGATGACCACGAGGAAGAGGCTCGACGATTGGAGGAGGAACAGGCCGCTGGAGCGGCGCTCGAGGCTGAGAGGCAACGAGCCGCGGCGCACAAGGCCGAGGAACGACGGGCCATTGAGCGTGCTGCACGAGAGAGGCAGAAGCAGGAAGAGGAGGATCGGCGTTATGCCGAGGAGCTGGAGGCGAAGGAGGCTGCGAAGGCTGAGAGGAGGGCGAGGCGGCAGCAGGAGGAGCAGAGAAGCCAGAGGGAGTTTGAGATGGCCAAAAGGTCAGCTAGCGCAACCCAGACTGCAGGCCTTGAGCTGATGCCCAGACGCGAAGCTGCACGGGGATTGGAGCCGCCCAAAATTTCAAAGCGGCCCTCTGCGCAGGACGTCAGTGAGGTGGCTCGGAGCTTGCCGACCAAGGGCAAGCAGGCGCCAGTCAAGCCGCCAGAGAATAGCCGTCCCAGTGAGTTTGGCAGTGTGGATCGTGCAAGACCGCGACTGACGGCAGAACCTACGCCCGGTCGCACACGCATATGGAGCGACAAGAGCGGCCAGTTCCGTGTCGAGGCGGAGTACCTCGGCTTGAACGGGAACAAGATCCGTCTGCACAAGATGAACGGCGTGATCATCGAGGTGCCCATCGAAAAAATGGCAGCCGAAGACGTTCAGCTCATTCGACGACATGAAGCGCGCAAGGCGCGAGCGGCGGAGGATGACGACAATGTACCGCTCGGTCGACAACAGCGACAACAGCGAACGGAGCGGTCGGAAGAGACCAAAGGTCGATCTTCGCGACCGGAGTTCGAGGCGCCTCCACCTGAGGCGATGGCCCCGCAGAAGGCTCGAAAGCCCAGGTTCGACTGGTTCGCCTTCTTCCTGGATGCCGGATGCGACATCGATGACTGTACGCGCTATGCAGCCAACTTCGACCGAGACAGAATCGACGAGGAGATTCTGCCTGATTTGGACGCATCGACGATCCGCAGCTTGGGCCTGAAGGAGGGCGATGTCATTCGCGTGCGCAAGGTCATCACTGCGCGATACGCGAAGAAGACGCCAGAGCAAGAGGCGCAGATGAAGCAGGATGAGGAGTATGCGCGCCAGCTGCAGGAGCACGAGAACAGCGGATCAAAGGGCCCTATCCCTCAACCGCCCCCCTCGCTCTTCACCAGCGCAAACGGCAAGCTCGCGAACAACACTCGGCGCGGCCGACCGGAGAAGAAGTCGACGGGTCCAGAGTCGGTTGATCCGTCCGCCATTGCCGCGATGAGCGACCAGCTTACCGGCGTGAGTATCACGTCCCCCTCGCCGCCCCCCGCGCCTGCGGCTCCACCCGCCGCCATTTCTCCGCCCCCGCAGGAGAAAACGCCGACGGCGAACCTTCTCAGCGGATTTGACGACGACGCATGGACGATCAAGCCGAGTGCTTCGAAGCCCGCCTCGCCGGCGCCTCCCCCCGCGCCAGCACCGCCACCAGCGCCCGTGGCTGTCGCCCCGCAACCGACCAACCCGACTGAGAGTTTGTTGGCACAGATCCAGTCCATGCGGCCCGCAAGTACCGGCATCTCGAATAACACCACTGGGGGCAGCGTGGGTACCGGCAACTTCGACAAGTACGCCGCGATGGTCGGCCAGCCGCAGCAGATCCAGCAACAGCGCTCTGGATCCGCCCCCATCCAGCCCACACCGACGGGATACGGTCTCGGCGTGCAGGGCTCGAATGTCCCGATGGGTCAGCTGCAAAACGGCCCGAGAGGCCCCATGGCGCCTGTGCCGGCCAACGAGGCGCTCTTGAACCCGCTGCAGCCGGTTCGGACGGGGTTCATCCCCACGCGCCCGGGCCAGGGCCAGCAGCAGAGCGGGTTCGGAATGGCGCCGCAGCAGACGGGATACGGCATGCAGCCTCAGCAGACGGGAATGATGCCCCAGCAGACGGGATACGCAGCCGGATTCCAGCAGGGCTATGGTGGTCAGCCGCAGCAGATTCAACCGAGTAAGTCGCGAGTCAGGCGTGTTCGTGAACGCAAAAGCGGTAAGGCGGCGGAGGTGTCGCCAGGCGTTGTAGGGGACGAATGGATGGCTTTGGAGCATAGCATGGTGCGGCGCTAATCCCAGACTTCACGGGCTTCCCGGGCAACTTCCCGCAACAGTCCCAAGCGTCCAACTTCAACGCCATTGCCAATATGGCGCCACCATCGCCTGCGCAGAACCCGGACAAGTTTGCGCCGAGCAATATCTTCGCGGCGATGAAGGGCAGCGGGTTCGCCAAGCCCGAGGAGGAGCAACCGCAAGCTGCCGGTACGTGTCTACCCTAATTCGCATGACACTTGACTTTCGCCCGAAGGCGCAAGCTCGCCCGCGATCAGAGCTGACCCGCAGCCAAGTACGACTCCCTGCGCCCGCTCACGACCGGCTACAACGGTGCGCCCGGTCAGCAGCAGCAACAGCAGATGGGGATGATGCCGCAAGCGACGGGGATGGGCTTTGGGCCGATGCCGGGCGGGATGGGCAACATGGGCAACATGGGCATGATGCCGCAGCAGACGGGCATGGGCTACCCGAGTTATTTGAACAGCCAGATGACGGGCTTCAACCCCCAGCAGCAGCAGGGCTACGGCTATGGGCAAGGGCAGTACCGCTAGGCTGCCACAGTGGCTTGAAGCGATGTGTTGCAGGATGATGGCTGGTGTGGAAGGAATGTCGGGGCGGAGGAGGCAAAAGGCGGCTCATGGTTAGCGAGCCTGGTAGTAAGAAGGAAGGCATGTCTATTGTAGTCTCTGGTTTGGGTTAGAACATCTCTTGAGACTCGGATGCAACGGTTGTTTTTTCGTATGGAACACGGATGTGAGCAGCGCTGACTGACCTGTTCGGCGCTTGCTCGGGCTCGCTCTTCGCGGTTCACCTGGGTCATGCATGATGATGAGGAGCGGATTACTATGCTATATACAACGTAGCTCGGCAGAATAATCACAACAGGTCAGATAATAAAGAGCAATGATCAGAAGCGCGCCCGAGCGCGAGCGGAGCGAGCTGCGAATGGCGCGGATGAGTCGTATAGACCATGCGGAAAGCGTGCGAATGATGCAGTCGAGAAACGAAATGACATGACGAGGCAATAGAAGCGGCGACTGGATGATGCAGCGATACGCGCGTCGTACTTGATAGTCTTGCGGTTATCGGTAGTTGTGGAAGCTGTCGAGGTCACCGAGGGGTTTTCGCGGGACGGGAGCCCTAAGTTGCGCTTGTGTGCTTGCTCGACCGAGAACCGGGACGGCGACTGGCGCTTCTTGCGGTTCGCGCTGGGTGTATGAGCGGAAGACCGGGACCCGGGAAGGTTGCGGTTGTGCGCTTGAGGCTGCATTCGAGGAATCAAGCATGCTGCGGTTAGACATAGGGCAGCCAAAGGTGCCTCTTGCCCTCCAGGATTCCGCCTTGAGATGTCAGATGGGGTCAAAAGAGCGGAGTCACTTGGCTCATATGGGTGTCGGCTGGCTTGCTTTAGACCAACCGCATCCGAAGGTTAGGAATTGAGCTGTTCGGGGTGGAATCAAACACAGAGAGAGCTGACGGGCAGGCGCTGGCACAGACTTACGCACGCTCCGGGATCGAGGGAGTGCTGATGTTCATGCTCGAATCCGAGGAGCGGGAGGTATCGAGCTCAGGAGGAGAGGACTCGAGCTGCATTATGCTACCAGCATCGTCCGCGAGTGTGTTGGATGGTCCGGCTGAAGCGATGGCTTCGTGGAGCGGCTTGACGGGGCCGAAGACGTCAATCATCCCGTTCCCGCGCTGGGGGATAACGATGCCGCCGAATCCGAGGGGCGCGCGGGAAGATCGGTATGAGTTGGAACGTGAAGGTGTATACCTCTGTAGGTGAGCGAGAGGCACGTAAGCGGTCCATGTAGCCCGGTGCTTGCGTGAACGGTGGCGGACTGGACGCCTGACGCAAAGTGGGGAAAGATCCGGTCTCAGTCCAAGGCAGCCGCGGCAGTGTGCGTACGCACCCTTACCTCCGGCATCCTCTTCAGCTCGTCAGGCAGCGTCCCCGCGAGATCGTACTCCGTCCGCTCGAAGCAAGTCCATCCGACCTGAACATCCTCGTCGTCATGGAAGATCGGATGGAGGTAAGGGTTGACGATATCCTGCATCGGAGAATCGGAGCGGCTTCGCAGAAGCTCGCGCTTGCTGATGTGCGGCGCTGGGCGAGGATGAGCCTGATCGCGAGGTTCGGAGGCCGCCCGACTTCTGGGCGATAGGTGCATGTTTGACAGATATGCCGACAGCGGGGAGGCGCGTTCAGGAGGGAGTGCCCAAGTGGCTGGTGCTATCGCTGAGCTGGACGAAGACGGCGCCTGGTGGCGAGCCCTTTGGAACACGACTTCTGCCTGCTGTGAACCGCATGGAGGAAGAGCTGCTGGCGAAGAGGAAGGTTGCGCTCGGACGTATCGCTGTTGCGGGCTGTCGAAGGCGAGAGAGGCTTGTGGTGGGGGCGTGATTGATCCCAGATGGGCGTGCGTAGCTTGAAGTTGTGGGTGAGGCGTTGGGGCTTTACCACCCAAAGTGTATGCACGAGCATTTCGTCTCTCGAGACGAGGGCGCTGAGGTTCAGCTCCGCCAGCCGGCATGCATGTTGACTTACCTTCTCGGCTGGCCTCTCTGGTCGAGACTGACCAAGCGCAGCGCCAGTGTAGTACTGGTCCTCCTTTCGGGATCTCTTTCTCTTGCCATGTTGCGCATCCATGCTGAATGTTGAAATGTGAAGTGACAGGATCACGAGTGCCTCGTTCATGTCCACGCTCATGTCCAGTCACCCGGCCGGCTCGGAATATATTCGGGGGAATAACCTCAGCCCGACCTCACAAGCCGGACCGGGCCGCTGTGGGCCGAGGACCGAGAGTCAACCGGCAACCAGCCAGGAATAGGTCCAGGTGCAAGTGGTGTCGATGCGTTGATCATCCACTTGTGCGAATATACGCGACGGTGTATACGCGACGGCGACGACAACAAGATGACTGTACCGACTATCGAGGCCAAGCTGCTATGGGAGAGCCAAAATCAGCTGGGAGAAGGTGAGGCAACGCAACGCTCCACAGTCATCGTCACACCATCCTTTCAAGTCGTGCTCCACTGGGTCCGAGATTGGTCGGGTTGGTGGAGCTTGCGATGGGTGCCGACGTCGGGCGTATATGTTCGGTCGAAGACACACGAGGTGACAGTCAGTATAGGTAGCTGATGAGTAGGCATTCTGTGGGACTCGGACGCTAAAGCCGTGCGTTGGGTTGACCTCAAGGTCGCTGAGATCCACTCGTGAGTGTTGCTCATATGGTCCATGACCATCGACCCGTTGTTCCGATTTGGGAGTCCGCGTGTACGCAGCGCACTAGGCTTGTAGCCAGCCACTGCAATCATGGTGATATACAGCCCGATCTCCGGCATGACGAGCAAATGAGGCGCGGTATGCGTCGTGTTCCACGGACATCGCATCCCGCAGCTCTTTCAGACGATAAGATAGGGACAGCGCTGATCCCAGCCTCAACCCCGAGACCAAAGCCTACACAATTGACAAATACCCCGAGACGCAGTTCGTCACCGCCATAGCCCTCCGACAGAACAGACAAGACGTAAGCCAAAGGCCGTAACAGCCCGGGAAGCCGCTGACTGGCAGCTCATTGGCTTGACGCAGGACGCCGTCGCCGTCCTTCCCGTCTCCACGCCCTCTTCCTCATCTGCTACCTCCCCCGAGGATGTCCAGCGTACCGAGCACAAGATCGGCCAGATCATCTCTCAGCCACTTACGGACCTCACGAGCGAGGGGATTGAGATGCGTTTCAACGACGGAGGATGTGATCCGGCTGGACGACTGTATGCGGGCAGCACCAACCACAGTCCCGGGGCCGATTTCCGGGGCGAGTTCTGGCGGTGAGCACAGTTCTGTCGTAGTTAGTATGATGCCGGAGCTGACGCGCAGGGTGGAGACCGACGGGGCGTCCTCGAGGGTGTTCGACAAGATTGGGTGCTCAAACGGTCTGGGATGGTCGCCTGACCACAAAACAATGTGTGAGTCGGCGCGCTCCCGCTTCCTTCCTTCCTCTTCCCTGTTCGGAGGACGCCGTTGGCTCGTGTCTGTTTGAGGAGAATTGTTTATGTGCTATGCTGATACTAGATTACATCGATTCGGCCATAGACAAGATACGCGCATTCGACTACGACATCGCTTCAGGCGAGCTCAGCAATGAGCGCGAGTTCCAGCCGTCACCTGCTCCGCTCGAGCCGGCAGAGAAGACCCAGGGCTGCTTCGACGGACTGACAATGGACGGCGTGGGCAACGTCTGGGTCGCGCGGTGGAACGATGGGCGGGTGATGGGTTTCCGCCCTGACGGGAGCCTCATCGCCAACATCAAGGTTCCCGGGTGTCGCTCGCCGACGATCCCGTGCTTTGGCGGTGAGCATCCTTCTCTCTGCGGTTGGGTGCTTCAGACCAGGGACCGGGCTGACGCGCAGGGAATAAGCTCGAGACGATGTTCATCGCTTCCGCTCATACGAAGTGGCTCCGCCAGGGGGACATCCAGCCGCAGTACCCGCATTCTGGGGATGTGTTCTCGGTGGACTTTGGACCGGGCTCAGAGATCAGGAAGGTATTGGGGGAGGACTGGAAGGGCGCGGAGAGGTACAGGTTCGCCGCGTGACGTGAGCGCGGCGAGGCAAGCATGCAGCAAGAAGAAGATAGATTGTAGAACAGATGTATAGGCTATGCAGATGTTGATATGGGCAGATCTCTGCTCGGCGAGAACATGAAAAAGGGTGCATGCCGAGGTATGACCAATGAAGCAGATATTTACAGGGATTCTGAGAAGATGCGAGAAGTCGTGGGCGGACACGGCGGGGTTGCCGCGTGGACCGAAGTCGAGGGCTGACAGTGGGGGATGGCACAAGCGTGGTAGCGACCCGCTTAGTGCAGACCCACGCCGAGCAGGCCCTTCAAGCCCACAAGACCTTTGAGCGAGAGGCCCCCGCCGAGGGAGGCCTTCAGCGAGGTCGTGACTGCAATGAGCAAGGATCCGGTCCTTCGGTCCGCTGACGAGTAAATGACTCACTGCAGACGAAGATCGGGGCTATCTTGACCTTGAGTGACGCGCAGATATTGAGGGCGAGCTGGATGACACCCGAGATGCACGCCTCGACGCCGAGGAAGAGCTTGGCCGTGATGTCGTTACAGCTGCTGACCTTGGCTTTCTGGTGGTCAGCCACCGATCGCGCCAGGGAGGCAGAGGGCGAGTGCGGCCGGACCCAGAGCGGGACTCACGATCTCAGCGTCGGCGAGCAGGGCCGCGTCGAGCGAGACGAAGACGGCGTTGACGTCGACAATAACATCCGCGATGGCCTTGGCGACGAGCTGCTTCTGCGCCGAGGTACACGCCGCGACCTTTGCCTTGAGCTCGACATCGGCCGAGATGGCCGCGACGGCCGAATTGCACTTGTTGACGATGAGGTCGAGCGCGGCGCTCGCTTCGGCCTTGACGCTGATCTTGGCCTTGACATGCGCGTCCTGCGGTGAGATACCGTCCGGGAGACTTGCGTAAACGTACCAGTTCAGCCTTGATGTCGGTGAAGATCGCCACGAGGCCATCCACCCCGTTGATGGGCTCCCCGCTGCATCCTCCGCCGCAGCGCTCCACGTGAAGGACCTCGACGGCGCGCGCCTCGGGCACAGCTAGGTCGTGGGACTTGGGCGCGGGCGCGGCGAACGCGCTGCTGAGGAGCGGGAGCGCAGCGAGGAAGAGGGCGGAGAATCGCATTGTTGCAGGGACCTTTCGACTGGCTGGATGTGAAAAGAGGGTAAATGAAGAAAGCGAGCGTGGGCGATTGGAGCAAATGCAGACTTGTGAAGCAAGATCAACGCAGAATGTTTATGGGAAATGTATGAAGGGCGAGCCGTAGAAGCGCAGCCGAAGACTGTAGATGCGAAGAGGTGAAGAAGCGAAGAAAAGGAAGAGTGAACTGAGGAGCTACAGGCGCTGCATGTGTACCTTATATATCCATACGGGCGTGAATGCGGCTGTGCCCAAGTCGGATGTGCCAGTTACCGCCTTGTTGACCTTCGTCCCAAATCGAGGGTCGATCGAAGTCGCTTCCGAAGAGCCCGGAGGACATGAAACTGATAATGAAACACGATGCCGTACAGCTTTCAACCCCGTGGCATTCCGTCGGATCTTCTCGGTGAATGCGTCGCCTGCTTGCTATCGCCATCGAGGTGGAGTCGCCGGCTGGAAGATCTGAGCGCTTTTGATGGATCTGTGACTCCCGTGAGATTGCGATGAATGAACGGGAGAGGTGGGACATCGATGAGACAGGGGTTGGGGGTCGACTTTCTGGGGCTGCAGGACGGTCAGGTTTAGGATTCGCCCAGATCCAGCTTGGTCAGCCTGAGCAGCTGCGGATGAGTTGGACACAGCGTCAGCTGATACTTGACGACACCCCGTGCCCGTGCGGCTAATTGCGATGCATCAGTGGGGTCTTGGACGTCTGACCGTGCTGTCCGTCAGGGCCGCCAAGCGGTGCGGAGAGACTTTGGTTGAGGACCGGCGTACGGAATTTGCGGTGCCGAGACTTGTCGTTCGATCGCTCGTTGGCGAGATTGTTTCTGCCGGTGGTCATCTAGACGCACTTATCCGCCAGAGCCGGAGTGGACCCGAACAAGGCCCGTCGACGTCCTGCCCGACTGTTCTGTTCCCGCCGTCTCAGATGTTGATGGACCTCTCGGCAAATTGATTGAGAATGCTGTGAATGGCAGCATCCTTACAGCAGCGCCTTGCGTGAGCGGTGTGCAAGTTGAGCCTCAGCAGTCACCGCCGTGAACTTCCTCCACTGCCTCCATCATGCTCTTGCTCAGTCGCTGACCGTACACAGCCGCAGGAGCGATGCTGATCGTTGTTGATTTCATGCTACATGCTCTGCGAACCGTACGGCTCGACTGTGTCTTCTTCGAAGGTGTCTCTGCGTGTTTCAATGCTCTACAGCTGGCCCTGCGCCCACTCGCTCGTCTGTGCCGCAAGCTCGACGGCGGCCAGCGCCCAGTCCTCTCCGTGGTCTGCTCATCAGCTTTCCGCTCGACGAAACAGCGCTTGCTCAGCTCACTGTGACCCTTCTTCTCGCCCCTTCCGACGCCGGCCCTCTCCAGCGCCTGGTCCTCCGTCAACGCCGTCAAGACACCGAAGATGACCGGCGTTCCCGTGTCCAGCTGGACGCGCATCAAGCCGTGCGAGACTGCGTCACAGATGTACTCGAAGTGCATGGTCGAGCCCTTGATGAGGCAGCCGATAGCGATGACCGCGTCGAACGGTCGGGATGACACGGCCGAGGCGCCGCCCTCCTTGGTCGTGGGCGAGGTGGTGTCCTTGGACGAGTCGATCAGGGACAGCAGGTTGGCCGAGCTCGCGAGCATGCTGGGCGCGGCGTTGGACGCCTGCGTCTTACCGCCCTCGATGAGCTTCTGAGTCGCGAACGGAAGCTCATATGACCCGGGCACGGTCTTGACGACAATGTTCTCGCGCTTGACGCCTTGAGCCTGAAGCTTGGCGATGGTGCCGCTGACGAGGGAGGAGATGATGGCGTCGTTCCATCGTGCATGGACGATGGCGATGCGGAAGCCGGAGCCGTCGTACGAGACGGGTGGGGGCGGGAGGCCTTTGACGGTTGGGTCGGACATGGTGGATGTGGTAGAGCTATGGAACGTCGAGGTCGCTTCTAGAGTACGGATGAGTCACACTGTGTGGTTCGGCCCACAAGCGTTGCTGCGGTGCATGGGCTCAAGCGGCGATGTCCGCTGACTGGTGTCGGTTAGCTCCGCTGCCCTGCCGTTCGGTTTTCGGAATAGTGGTGGTAGATCTGATAGCGTGCTCGGATGGCTTAGCGAGTAAGCGGGGTATCCAAATAATATTTGCAAATCCCTATTGGTGGAATGAATGAAATTTCGTGCATTTCGCCCAGTCGAGTCGAGCCGCAACCAAGGAAGCCACTTCCTGCTCCCACAGCCAGCCCCTGAGCCGCCTGCCCCCCTAGCCCGTTCGCCCGAAAAGTCCAACACCACCTCTACAAACCCATCTCCCCCATTCTTACTTCCTCTCACCACTCACAAAATGTCGTTCCAGCGATCCACCACCGCTCTCCGAGCCCTCGCCAAGGCCGCCGCCCCGGCCTCGAAGCGATCCATGTCGCTCCTGTCCCGACAGGCCCCCCGAGCTACCCTCGCGGCCCGAGCGACCGGCGTTCGAGGTGTCAAGACCCTTGACTTTGCCGGAACCAAGGAGGTCGTCTACGAGCGAGCCGACTGGCCCCTCGACAAGCTCCAGGAGTAAGTCGCGCGATGCTTGTAGGAATGCACGTCCGGTCGAGCTGACGCCAGCTACTTCAAGAACGACACGCTCGCCATGATCGGTTACGGATCGCAGGGCCACGGACAGTCGCTCAACGCGCGAGACCAGGGCCTCAAGGTCATCGTCGGTGTCCGAAAGGGCGGAGAGTCGTGGAAGCAGGCCCAGGAGGACGGCTGGGTTGAGGGCGAGACCCTCTTCGACATCCCCGAGGCGATCAACCGAGGAACCATCATCATGAACCTCCTTTCCGACGCCGCTCAGTCCCACACCTGGCCCGAGATCAAGCCCCTCATCACCAAGGGCAAGACTCTCTACTTTGCCCACGGTTTCTCCGTTGTCTACAAGGAGGACGTAAGTGGCTCGCGCGTCTCGTCAGACGAGCTATCGCTTATGTAACAGACCAAGGTCGAGGTCCCGTCCGACGTCGATGTCATCCTCGTCGCCCCCAAGGGTTCCGGCCGAACCGTCCGAACCCTCTTCCTCGAGGGCCGAGGCATCAACTCGTCGGTTGCCGTCTACCAGGACGTCACCGGCACGGCCAAGGAGAAGGCCGTCGCCCTCGGCATCGCCGTCGGATCCGGCTACTGCTACGAGACCACCTTTGAGAAGGAGGTCTTCTCCGACCTCTACGGAGAGCGAGGTGTCGTGAGTCTTTGCTTCGTCTCCCCACATCTGGCGCGCGGCGTGCAAAGAGAACTGCACGCTGCTAAGCGCTCTTTCCCGCTGCGTCGTCCTCGCTCATGCCCGACCGCGAGCAACGCGCTGACCCTAGCTCATGGGCGGTATCCAGGGAATGTTCCTCGCTCAGTACGAGGTCCTCCGAAAGAACGGCCACTCGCCGTCCGAGGCCTTCAACGAGACTGTCGAGGAGGCCACCCAGTCCCTCTTCCCCCTGATCGGCAAGTACGGCATGGACTACATGTACAACGCCTGCTCCACTACCGCCCGACGAGGAGCCCTCGACTGGGCCCCCAAGTTCAAGGAGGCCAACTTGCCCGTCTTCGAGGCCCTGTACAAGTCGGTCCGAGACGGTTCCGAGACCCGACGATCGCTCGAGTTCAACTCGCGAAAGACCTACCGAGAGGACCTGCAGAAGGAGCTCGACGAGATCGACAGCCAGGAGATCTGGCGAGCGGGCAAGACCGTCCGAGCCCTCCGAGTGAGTCGCGAATTCATGATGCAAAGAGACGCGCTGATGTCAGCCGGACGCCGCCAAGGACGAGCTCTAATCGGTTCGCACTATGTCGACCCAAACAAAAAATCACCCTCACCCAAAACGACCCCACTCACACCCTCCTCCCCCCCTGGTTCCCGCACAGTGCGACGGCTTCTGATCATGGAATGGCGAGAGATTGATTGTATGCGATTTCAGCTTGACTGTGGACGGAATGCAATGCATGCTTGGTCCACGCCCCGAATCAGAGCACTTCATATGTCTACTTGCCGCTTGCTCTCACGAGTGCTGGAACGGGTCTTTGCATATATCGACTTCGTCCCATCAAGCCGCCTCCGCCGCGCTGTCCTCTGATCGTCTCTGACACAGGCTCGTCGGCTTTCTCCACATAGACAAGAGCTCGCTGGCCGCATCCGGCGGCGCAGACACAACAATCACCAACGCGGCAATCTCGTAGCGACCTCGCAAGCGCGACATCTCGGATACGTACCGACGACCGCCGCGTCACCGCACCATCTCGTAAGCTCCCCTTTGCTGCCCCGCAAGCGCCTCAGAGCCAGACCTCGCAGTGATCATGGTATGTGCATACAGTATAAAGCGTCCGTAAAGTGTCAAAGTCCACCCGATAATCTAGCTCTCACGATCCTCATGTGCCGCTCCGCGGCCCCGTGCCGAATCGCGGGCCGCGGCGTCCTCTACACCACTACCGGGTCTACTCCCCCTTTGGCTCTCCGTCTCCCACTCGGGGCGGTACATCGGCGGCAGCTCCTCCACGTCCTCTGCCCGTCCTGCATCTTGGTGGAACATGAACCCTCCAGCAGGGGCTTGTGCGGAGGGTTGGCGTCCGCCAAAGAGGCCGCCTGTGGCTGTATCGGGATTCTGTGCTGATAAAGCAGCAGCTATCTGGGCTTTTGTCTGCGCGGGCTGCTGCTGGCCCAGTTGCAGCTGGGACTGCGAGCCAGTTGTGCGGGTGTAAGCTGCGGGAGGGACAGCGGGGTATGGGCTCGTGGCGCTGCCGCCGTGCGGTGAGAATTGCGGCAAGGAGAGAATTGATGGCGAGGTATCGAGGTTGAGGGTGAGACCGCGCGAGGTCGAGTTTGTAGACGACAGCGAGTCGTTGCGCAGATGACCCGCCTGGGGAGGAGCAAACTCGTCCTCTGGCGGACTGTCGAAAGGCCCACGGTGCGGCGAGACAGGGAGATAGCCACTCGAATTGGCATGACCGGTGTTGTAATACGGTGAAATGGATGATTCGGCCTCGTATGTCTCTCCGCCGACGCTCGAGCGCGTACGAGGGCCCGAGAGGATCCCGCTCATGCTGAGTCGGTTGAGGGTGTCCCGCGTGCGGACATTGTGTAGGGAGGTCGCGCGATCGGCACCTTCGCCCTCTGGATCATCCGCGAGATCCACATCGCCAGGCTTCACGGTGCGCTCGCGCATTTGCTTTCGGTGCGAGAGGAGTGCAGCAAGCTGGCGCCGGCAGCAGAACCAGAAGATGAGTCCTTGGACAACGAGCACAATGATCACCGCAGCAATGGCTATTCCAGCGATTGCACCCGTGGACAAGCTGGCCATGAGCTCATAAATGGGCAGGCACAGACGGATCAGCTTACCCTGCGGCGCCGGCTGGTACGGCTGTCGTGATAGACGTGACTGTCTTGACGCCCCCTCCTCCGCCTGTCCGCGTGCCGGTCTGGCTCGCTGTGGGCGATCCGGCCGGCGTGGAGCTGGGACTGGAGTCGTCCAGGCATGAACTTGATCCGGCGCCGACGGTGAGCAGCGAAGACGAGCCGCCGCTCCCGGTCCGGCCAGTGTCGAATGCCCCGAGAATGAATTGCGTCCCAGCAGCGATGTTGGTATTCCACACGTAAGAAGTGGCCGATCCAGCCGACGCAAACTGGAATGGCTGACCTTGCGGGATGACGCCAAGGATCGTTACGGGGGCCGTGGCCGTGTCATCCCAATACACTTCGACGGGGTCGCATTGCTGCATGTCAATTTGTGAGCGAAGCGGAAGGGGCCAATGCTCACATTGACACTGGTCTCGTTTAGGTAGAAGCTGCTCGTTAGCCGTGTGCGGGATAACATCCGTGGCAGCTCACAAGAAGTCGGTCGCTTCGGATCGCAGCGTACACGAATCGCCTCCACCAGCTGCTCCGACCTTGAACAAGCGTGAGACTCCCCCCATCTGCCATCAGCCTCGCTCGCGAGCTATAAACAATGCAACTTACTCCCAGACCCGTCGCGTCCGACATGAGCAGCACAAAGTCTGTTCCCGAGGGATCTGGAATCAGCTCTCTGTGACCTTTTACCACCAAGCACCGTTGGCAGAGCGCTTGCAACGGTGAGATGTGACTCACAATTCACAGTCCACTGGTATGAACCACTCCCACCGGACCACGCATCGTCAGGGATCGAGATGTTCGTGGGGTAGTCGAAGGCAGGCTGCCATCAGCCCCATTTGGCGAAAGGAGACTCGTCAGCGCCCTCAGACAGCACCGCAACGTACCATGACCAACATCCTGAACGGCGGGGTGCCTCCAGTCCACTCAACGTCCACCTGTCCGCATTGCGTCGGGGAATTTGTCGACGTCGTGAAGCTGAAGGCGGCCGCGGCGAGGGGGATGATGGGCGAGAAGAGGGTGAAGACGAGTGTGGAGAGTAGCATTGCGCGGCTGAATCGGTAACGCAGAGCCCAACGTGTAGATTGCTGTCGTGCAAGGTCGTCCTTCTGAAGACGGTTGTACTGGTCGTCGAGTTTCCTAGCAAGGGGTGTACCTAGCAAGGGCGTTCAAGTAGTCTTGAGTGAGGTCGGAAGATTATATCGAGCAAAAGCGCCGAGACCAGGAAGCCACCGTCGATCAAATGCACGATGCTCGTACCGTCTGCGTTCCCGACGAGTGGCTTGGCGGAAACGTCGGACGATGAGTTCCAGCAGACCGATTGCAAGATAGGACAGCTGCCCTGCCGAACGCAGCCGGTGTTGCAGCAGTGGCCGAGCGTCACGAGCACCTCCACCGACGTCACTGGCTGTCGTTGTCAAGCAAGGCGACGACGGCCCTGCGATGGCGGTATGAATTTCGAGGTGACTACTGCAGGCGGCTGACAACGGTTTGCAGTCTGTCGTCTGAAACCTCCGGTAAGCTTTCGATCGTATGCCTAATGCGCCGTTCGAGGATCGTCACCAGACGGTCGCCAGCAAGCAAGCGTCTGGCACGAGGGGGGACGAGAGGGGGCGCGCGGACGAATGACGGCGTCCCGGAAGGGGGCCGGGAGGGGGTCGGGAGAGAAGGGCAAGTCGTGCCAAGCGCGCCGAGTGAGCGATCGAAATACTAATTGTCGCGCGCGCGCGCCGGTTATCGTCCGTCCTTGATTTTGTCGAGATAGGGGAGTGGTCGTAAAGAGCGTGAGTATGGAGATGGAGTGACTGAGCAAAAGACGCAGTCGGCCAGGCAGACTGTCGAATATAGCATACGGCGGTGTTGTGTGAGTCTGGCTGCCTTTGAGCAACACGCTAACAAATCCTGGTGTGTCGCTCGCCCTGTCCCACTCGCCAAAGGGAAAACGGGCCAGGGACGAAACAGCGCTAAACGACGCCCCCCGCGTTTCACCGTTTCACATCTGTTCCCCCCAACCGCATGCCCGACTGACTTTCCGCCCGGCGAGTGGCAACAAAAATCGGGTACCTTCGCCGAGGTTTGATGCGCGAGGAACTGGTGTCACAAGCGTCCCGGTGGGGTCAGCACGGTATATGAGGACGTCACCTTCAAGATCTGATTTCTATCCCGCGATCTGTGCGCTGGGAGAACTAGCAGTCGAGGTATTCAGTGTGCGTTTCACGATGAAACGGCAGGCGGGAAGGATTCAAGCGCAGATCTTGCCCGTGGCGCGGGATGATCACCCCATATACACCTACATTTCCGCATCATTCCCTGTCATATCACAGGCTCGATTGCTAATAGCATGCTCGCCTGATTGTCGCAGTGGCAGGCCCCCTGGACGAGAGCTGTCAGCGGGACGTCCAAAAACAACCCAAAAAGGAAACTTATACCAACGGGGACTCGAACCCCGCGCTGGACCATGGCAAGGTCCGATGTTAACCCCTACACCATTGGTATTTGTTAACCAGTTGTGTGTCAGAAGCGAATTTGTCTGTTTTATATAGCGGAAATTCATTTGGCACACCTTGGGAAATCTCCCGTTTTGCTGTCATGTCTGCTCTCACGCGCCATCTTGGCGCGGGTTGCGAAGCAAAGCGGAACACCCTACCCCAGCTGTACCGGATGACTGCCATACTGACTGACTATATGTCCAGTGTTGCAAAATGTCGGTGACGCGGAACGCGTCTGAAAGCGATCTGTCCTGTGTGTGGGAGCAACGGGCCGGGCATGCCCGCCCAGTGGTGTGCATAGTCGCCAGGTGGAGATATATTGCATGCTATATTATAGGACATAAGTGATTATAGACTACGAGTACCTTCCGTGTTCCTGTTCGCCAACTTGCTCCAACGACTCTTGCTTCTGTCGCGAAGGCTGCGCTTGCAGCGAACGCCTGGCATTGCTTAGTCGGCGTAGAGGGTCGACTTGTGCATGCCGTAGCCTCGGTGGGCAATGAAGCCGATGACGCCGACGAAGATCAGTGTGATGAACACGAAGATCCTACTGGTCAGCACCATGTTCGCTCGTCCATGCTCGCACACTCACGTGTCAATCCAGCTGATAATGACGAGGCCCTTGACGATGCTGCATCGGCTGAAAGTGTCGCCGGATCGCCCACAGTCGATGCCGTTCGTCAGAGCGGTGAGTGATGCGGCGCCGATGATGTAGAGGATGAATCCAATGAGGAGGAGGACGAGGTGCGTGAGAATACCGAAGACGCGGTGTCGGCCTGCGACGTGGAAACCAACGGTCAGAAGGACTGCAGTCAGTACGTATCTCAAGAAGCAGCGAGAACGACGGCAGACTCACTCGTCGAGGCCGTGGTCCACACGCTTGCTACAAGGAGAATCCTAATACGGTCGCGGTACGCGCCGGTGTGGACGGGCGGGTATCCATCCGCGTTGTAGTGCGAGACAAGCGACGCTGAAATGGCAAGTGCGACAATGGACGCCAAAAGCGTGAGCGTGAAGAGCACAGAGTGCGAGATCTTGACGACTCGGTCAGACGGCATCGTATTCGGCTTGAGTCGTCGTTGAGCTGAGTAGGACGATTTGCGAGCGGCAAAAGTTGGATGTGGATTGAAAGAATGGAAGATCCGGTGCGTGATGACGGCTATATACTAGACCCAAACGCTGAGCAGACTGCAGTGTGGGGAGGCCCCAGCCCTCTCATTACCCAATCTGACGTCTGTCTCGGGCCAAGCAAAGGCCGGCTTGGGAAAATCACAGACCAGCGCGGAACCAAATTTCGATCAAATGACGTCAGCGGGCAGCCACCCGCATTGTCTGGCCGGCGAACATCCTCTAGCACGAGGTCGATTTGGCGTTTTAAGCTACAATCAAGGTGACAGACCTGCAGAGATCCGCTGAACGTCGCACTATGCCGGACGTATTGCATCCGAGATCCTCCCGCGTGAGGGCTCTTCTGGCTGATATTTGGCACTTCGGGAAGCCGGTCTCCAGAGCGATGGAAGGATTTTACGATGCCCGCTTCACGACCCCATGAGACCCGCGGCCGAGCAGCGACGTGACACGGGCACCGCGCCCGGGGCAGAACAGCTCGCCCAATATAGTCTGTGTTCTGCGAGCCGAGCTGAGCCGGCGCAATTGCACCAGGACATACATGGGGCTGTGTGAGGCTGGACCGAGAGTCTTTCGAGCTGTGTGTCGCCACTCAGCAGTGGCGAGAACATCCAGCCCAATACACACGCTTTGTCGAGCCTTAGTATTTTCCGGACACCAGATAGGGACCATGTAGGGCAACGATACGGCTAAAGCTGTGACGCTCTTCCGACAGTGCAAGTCAGAGCAAGCCGTCAGGCGCGTCACAGTCTCACGGCAAAGGCTGTGAGGCCTGTCGACCAAGAATGTGCCCCCTCGAAGGAACCATGAAGCGGCAAGAGAAGCTTCGAAGCATTCAAGCCCTCTCCGCGCCCTATGCGTATCTGCAGGAGCAGTGTTCTCTCCGACCGCCCACCTTCGAGGCAGAAAGACGCACTTGAATGTTCTTCGAATACGAGACCAGCGGCGAAAGCCGATCAAAATCGCAGCGGCTGATCTGGTGAATCCATCCGCCGATCCACAATGACATGACCTGCTATATTGTCTACGTTTCTCGCCAGCAGTCTGCCGTGCCACGTGCGCCATGAGCGGCCTGAAGTGAGTGAGGCAGGTACATACAGTGATACCATCGGCTGACATGCAGCTGGGACAAAGCAACAACGAAGAAGCTCCTCCAAATCATCGCCGAAGATCCCGGATACCGGCACACGCTCTTCGGCAAAGCTCTGTACAAGGGGAAGGAGAACCGCAAATGGGCCGCTACCAGGGACCTCTGTCTAACGCTGTTCCAGGATGAAGCGGGTTGGATCGCCTCGATGCGCAAGAGAGGTCTGCTCATGCGGGAAGGTGGGGCATGGGTCGCGACGGACGAATGGACGGGCAGGGTGAACGATCCGGTCAAAGGACTTCTGAATAGGTACATGTCCTCATCTTCCGCGGGGCGTCTGCACATGCGGCATAAGGGTACTCGAGGGTTGAGACTGAGATGCAGACTGATCAAGGAGATGGAGGATGGTTTCTTCGCGGTCGAATACGGGATCGACCCGAAATGGACGAAATGGGAGGATATCCCGGACAGGCGCAAACGAGGCGAGTCGCCCCCAAGCGGTAACGTGACAATCAGCTGACCATCAGAATCCTTCAAACGCGCCTACCCTCATTACTTCATCCTCCATGATCTCGTCTCGAATGACGCACCATATCGCCCGCTGGTCGAGAGGTCGACGGCGAGCAGGGGCAGGGCAAGCGATCGCGTTAGTACGGTCGCAGTTCTTCCGCAAACACGCAACAGGACCTCGAAGCGCTTGCGATCGGTCAGTCCCGTCCGGTTCGAGCCGTATGACAAGCAAGGACGGGTGGACACCGACGAGATGTCCGAAATGGAAGAGGGGATGTCATGGTCAAATCCGGTCATCGTGGACTCGTCGCCGCCATCGCCCGTCACGCGACTAGCATCGGCCGGCCCAGGACCTTCGACAATCGTCGCCCGGGGCAAGAGTGCGGAGAGGCAGATGAGGCGGAGAATACAGCTACCATCCCCCTCTCCCACGCCATCGCCATCGGTCCCGGCTTCGACGATCATCACGCCGTCACGCCCGATCGGACGTTCACGAACAGAATTCACGAATGGAACACGGAGTCACAAAGTCCGCCCGCCCATCGAGGCTCGCTCGACAAGACGCGAAAGATCAAAACCAGAGCAGCGCACTGCCGAGGAAGTGATCATCGCCCTGCAAAAAGGCAGCTCATCCGACGACTCCTCGATATCGGCAATCTCCGGGGCCAGTGTGCGCTCATCCGACTCGTCTGACTCGGAAGTGGACAGCGGAGATTCCGAAAGCTCGTTCGATTTCGGTAACATCATGCGGAATCAGCCTGCGCAGCCTCTTATACGCCAGAAAGCGACGCTCAACGTGGGATACGGGCCCGGGCGGCAAGCGAGACCGCTGCGGAGAAATCCTGACCGCTGAAGTGCTTCACTCTGCACGCTCTGAATGATCTGAATGATCACGATGATGAGGATCCCGCCTTCCTTCGGGAGAAAGCCTAGCACCAACAGTCGGCATCTGCGGGACGCATCAGCCTTTCGACCCCTTCGTCGGAGCAGGCATCTTCCTATCAGTGGACTTCGGACTGGGATTGGTCAGGATCTGGACCAGCTTTACGTGCAGCACTGGGGCGGCCGCCCTATGATCCTCAAGATCTCCTCTTAGGGGTGCTCGGGCAGTGTTGAGCTGGTTGATCACCCCAGAGTGCAATTGTCAAATTTCCGGAAAAAGCGAAGCGGACATTCCGCACTAGCACAGGCATTCGCACACACCTTTAAGGCCGGCGTCCTGGGCGGTGAGTTAACCGGCCAGGGCACGATCACGGTCAGGAGACCCTTCATTGGCCTCTGTGCCGCCCGTCGTCATTCGCCGTGTAGTTGCTAGAGAGGAACATAAATCTATGCAAAGACGACCGCAATGCTGCTGCACCTCCTGCGCGCCCGGCACGGTACCAGATGTATGAGAGCTGCAGCAGGCCAAACCGTATCGAAACGGTACTTCCGTCGGAACTGAATTGTCCGCTGTCTACTCATCGTTGCTCGACGGCATGTCACCGTTCACCACCTTACACCTGCTGTCTACTCGTACCACTACGTGTCCCGGTCATCTCACCTCTCGGTCCGTGTTGCCGCGCCTCAATCGGCTCCATGAGCCTCAGCGACAATGTCAAGATTGAACACGGCTACGATTCGGACACGTCGGAGGTCACGTCCAAGCCTTTCCGACCTCTTTCACCCGACCTCTCGCCCGTGAAGCGACGTCGACTGTGTCTTCCAGCCGCACTACCCGCCGCTTCTACCTCGGTGCACCAATTCATGGACGAGATCCCAACACCTGCTGCAGACGAAGAAGAGGACGAGCTGGACTTCCCGTCCTCCCCGTCAGGAAGCTCCGAGTCAGGCTATGACGACGATGACGAGAACAACGGGACGGACGAAGCGGATAACACCAACCCCGCGGACTACGTCGCATCCACTGTAGGCCTCGCGCCGCGCGCACACCCTCGCGACCGGCTGGACGACCGGTACATCATGCGCTACACGACGGTCTACCCGCCCAAAGCTCTCCGCATCGCCCGCTTACGAGAAAAGTCAGAGCTGTTTCGCAAATGGAGAGCACGAATCAGCAAGGTTAGGTGTCTCGCTCCGCCGCGGCCGAAACGGCCAGATGGCTCCGTGAGATGGCATCAGGCGAAGAAGTGGGCGAAGATGAGGAAATGGTCAGGCCAGAATAAGACTTGGATCCAGGCGGATCTATGCCGGATGTGGATATGCTTGCTGCGTTGCTGCAAGTTGCGTGGCCGGTGTGGGTACCCGAGTCGGATCAAATTCGTGGTGCTGATATACAGAATGGCGGAGGATAATGTGCTGGACGGAGTGAGAGTACACTTTGCTTTGAAGAGGCAGAGCTGGACCATGGTGGAGCGGATGGTTTCCAGGGTGGTATGGAAGTTTGGCGGGTGAGCCAGCCCGCGACGAGGTGCTCGGAGGATCATGAGTGATCTGATCTACAGGCAGGTATACACCACTGGGAAACACTTCTTGGCCGGCCCGCGAGACATACCCCGCTATCGCCTGCAAGGCACGCTGCAACCGGAAGACATATCGCTCGAAGACGGCGGCGGGACTGGCATCGCTCAGATGAGCTACTTCCACCTCGCGCAGATTGTCGATCGCCGGCGGGCTTGTGGTCAGGCGCTCGCTGAGAACGCGCTAGACGCTATACGGGCCGCGAGAAGGCCCATACCAAATATCGGTTTCATGCTGGAACGCGAGTGTGAGGAGTACGTCAGAGTAAATCCGGGCGCCCGGAAACAGCTGTATCAATGGATACGGCTGCGGCTGTTTGTGGAGGCTTATGAGTGGATCCAGCGGACCGTGTGAGTGAGACGCGTGAAGCCGGAGTGCCGAGCTGACGAGACAGACCTGCTACTCTCAGTAACCTCATGGAAGGCTGCGAGGTGCGATGGACGCCGGCGGATACACCGGTCAGCATAGACTCCAACCTCGTCGAGAGAGCGCTCGCCTTGGTAGCATATTGCGGCGGGTACGTTGCTCTGCTATTATGCATGCGGAAAGCTGATGCGATAGGGCGCACAAGAAGCTGAAGCGCCAGCAGGACGAGGAGGAGTGGATGTCACGAGGAAGTCAGGCCGGCCCCATCGACTTGTCCGATCCGGCGCCGACTCAGTCGACTGCAGCTATCGCCTTTGGAGATGCCGAAGCGGACACTGTGCAGACCTTGCTGCGAGCGATGGCGAGGCTGGACGGGCGGTGTTCCTTTACGAAATGACGAGACGGAAGGGGAGCGGCTCGCCCCTGCTCGATGATGATGATGACGTGACGACATTGACATGCATACACGAAGCTTGAATTTCACACTGCTGCACACATGCAGCCCTCTGGAAAGCTCTGCGAGTCGTCGGGACACGATATGCCGAAGGTCGTGCTTGGCAGCACAGATGCCGCGACTGCTCTTGACGAGGCTTGCGACCTGAGCCTCTGCCTCGCCCGTGGCTAGGCACCACGCTCTGCAAGCTTATAGGAAGGGACAGGTAAATGGTATTGATACACAACGAATGGCGCGCCGAGGATACTGGAGTGGCCTAGTCCTACTGACCTAAACCCCAGAGGAGACCGGGGTCAAGCCATAGCGCTTTCCCACGCACCCTGGCCCTCATCCATCAACACCCACATGTTCTCCTTCCATACATTCACAGCTCCCCGTGTTCTCGCCGTCCGTATAGCCATGACGTCGACGACGAGCCAAGTGGATGACGTGATCACGCCGATGAAGCCAAAGACGACGGTCACGATGGACCAGTGCGGATTACAGTCGCTCTCGGAGCACGGCAAGGAGATGTGGACTATTGCCGTAATCGCCACGACTACATTCAGCGCGGGCTCACGTTCGTGAAGCGCGATTCACTCCATCGACTCACTCAGAGAGTACAGTATCAGCAACGTGACATTGAGGACTTCGCCTTTGGCGGGGTCAACGCCGTTCGGGCGCTTGCGGACATGCCGGACATATATGGCGGCGGGATTGTAGATCAGCGTGGAGAGCACGGCGGCACCAGACCAGATGGCCGCTGTGGTGGACAGCGCTTGGGTGTCGAAGCTGATGGTACGGGCTACGATGGCGAAAGCAAAGGTGAACAGAGAGACGATGAGATGCCCGACCTGCAACTATGAGCTCAACGTGATCGACCGCAGTGCGCCGTCTCGGGGGGCTCACGATGAGGGCGAGGCGGAGTGACGAGGGTGACATCAGTCCTCAAAAGTGTGCAGTAGGGCCTGTATACATAGGCGACGCATTGCTCTCAAGCATCTTATAGCTTTATAGCGTTGCTGCTTTATCATGCTTCGTTAGAGTGTGCCTCTCGTCGCGGGCAAGTCGCTTGGCAGTGTGATTGATGCTGTGCTCCATTTTGCTTGGAATGACGCAAAGAGTCTTGAAGCCTGCCGCCGGCCTCGCCAAGCGCTGATATTTCGCGTGAAGAAAACGGCGAAATGGGCTGTAGCTCAGGGATTCGGCTTGCATGTTTCATTGTCCTACGCGCAAGGAGGCGGATCACCAGAAAGTCGGCGACGCGAGCAGATCATGTCCTGGCTGAAGAATGCGATATGATCAACAAGCATCCTTGCTGTCGACTGAATATCGTACACAGGGTATCTCTGCGCTCGTCTTACTCCCTTCGCCTCATTGCTTATTCTTAGCTCTACGTCCGTCCAGTGACCTCTACGCCGACTTCCATTATCGAATTGAACAGCCTCTGCACCGTCTCGCTAGTCGTTTCAGGGTGCACCACTATGCGCAGGAATTTGCCCCTCTCGCCAGGCGCATAGTCCACCATGAATCCTCGTCCCACCAGGCGTCGCACGATCTCCTGCGTGACGTTCGTCGACTCCTCTGCGGCCGGCACGACGCCGTTCGGGGCATAGTAGAAGCATACTTGCAGACAGGGCAGCGGACGCGTCGAGATCATGACGATGTCGTCCGACTGCTCGAGGAGGGAGTAGAACTGTTCCGCGCGGGCGAAGGCGTGACCTATCCGTTTTGACAGGCCGTCGCTGCCGTAGTACAGCCATGTGAGGTACATCTTGAGTGCGTCGCCTCGCCGTCCGCACTGCGGAGTCAAGTCCGCGAGGTCGTATATGTCGTCCGAGGCATCATTGTGGAACAGACTGGCGTGAGCTCGATGATATGCAGGTTGTCAGTAGCTCACTAGCCCGCCGGCAGAGTCATCGCTTCCCAAAACTGGCGCATATCCTTCCCTAACAAGAAGCTACACGTCACTGGCGTACCGATCATCTTATGTGGGTTCACAGCTATGCTGTCTGCCCGCTCCACACCTTTCAGCCTCGTCCGCCGTATCTCCTCGTTGAAAACAACGCTTCCGCCCCACGAGCCATCGACATGGAACCACAGCCCAAACTCTGAACATACATTGGCGATCTCGTCGAACGGGTCGAACGAGCCGAGGACTGTCGTTCCCGCTGTAGCGTTCACATAGAATGGGGTCTCGCCAGCTGCCTGTGACTCCTGAATCATCCGCCGCAGCTGGGACGAGATCATCCGGCCGTCCTTGTCAACTGGAACGCCGCGGACCGCCTCTGAGCCGAAACCGAATTGCTGCGCGGCCTTCTCGAGCGAATAGTGTCCGTGAGCTGAGGTGAAGATGACGAAACGGCGAGCACCGATACCAGACTTCTTGGTCTCGGGGTAGAGGGTATTGCGAGCGATGATGATGGAGGAGGAGTTCGAGGCAGATCCGCCCGGCTGGGTCATGCCCCCGGAGTGAGGTCCGTTGAAGCCGAACAGTGCCGCGAAGTCCTTCGACACGTGCTTCTCGATCAGGGTGAGGACGGGTGAGACCTGATAGACGTGTACCTGAAGTCAGCTGACCCTGCGCAACCCATCCCCTGTGACTCACGTTCGTGTTCAGCACAGCCAGTATCAGCTCCGCGATGACCCCGACGGCATTGGTCGAGGCGTAGAGCTTGTCGAGGAAGCCTTGGTCCCAGGTGTTGACAGAGTATCGGAGGACCTTCTCGACAATGTCCACAAGCCCGGCTTTGCCCTGCCCCTTAGCAGGAAGATCGAGCGCGAGCAGCGGCTTCAGCTCCTCGGGCGACTTGTAGTCCACTACGACGGGACGCGATTTCGCCTGGAGTGGTTCGGTGGAAGGAGACGGATCGGCGGAGCGGATGAAGGAGGTGATGAGAGGCTTGACCGTGTCGAGAAGCTGCTATTAGCATTCAAGCAACATGTATAGCGAATCGACTCACATCTGCGACCTCATCCGCCCGTGAGGCGTACTGAGGGGGAGAGAGCGGCTCGACCGTCATCGTGTTGACACGTATGTCACGCGGCCTACGAGCTCTGAACACGCGATATTGTCTCGACTTGAATTGTAGGGTGTCTCGCACTGAGTGACGGCTGAACAGCTGCGGGTCAAGTATGCATGAAGATGCTCGTCATTTTGTATTAGAGATGATGCCAAAGGCGTGACTTGGCGAAATGGTATATCGATTCCGAAGGCGGCGAATCCCGATCGGCCCGTCGGTCCTTCGGGTCGAATCATATGCGATCGCACATCGTCCGTACACCATCTCGCATTTCCCCATGTATACCTCTGCCGGGTTTGTGAGACTGAGAGATGGCCGGCAGCTTAGCCAGCATGATGGCCGCAAGTGTAATTGTCTGAATAGCATATGCAATGGCCAGCAGGCTTGTCCCTGAATTATCACGTGGGGTTCCCGCGGATCTCCCCGCTACGCGTCGAGATTGACCGCTCAGCCGAGCCCGCACTGCCCGTGTAGTTCAGACCACATTCCATCAATGCGTTGAATCAATATCCTTTGTCGATAGGTCACCTTCATCGAGCACCGGCTCAAACAGTCGCGGCCGAATCGTCCGGGCAGATGCTCGACGTCCTCCTTCCTCTCCTCCTCCTCGCCGCGCTCATCTATGGCCTCCATCAACTCCCAAAGCGTCTCAACGCTAAGCGACATTCGCATCGGTTGACCCAGCCGGGTGAGGCAGGATGGACGTTCGAGGTATCGGGTTGGACCTTCAGCTTGTACACCACGGCATTCAACAATGTTCCTCGGGCGATTGTCTCAGCTTGGCCGCCGTCCTCAAAATCGATTTACGATCTAGGCACGGCCGCTGCGACGCTCGGCGGACTAGGAGCTATGGTCGGGGCGGTGTGGGCCTCGGTGGAGGTATGGCGGGCGGTGTGGACGGAGGCACGGCAGCATGCGATGCAAAAGGCAGTGACGGGCGAGGTCATGACGGGTATGAGGAAGCGAGCGGTAGAATATTTGGCTAAGGAGGCGGTCGCTGTCGATCCGAGGTCATTGTCAGGCGGATTGCAGCCCCTGGTGAGCGTGGTCCAAACCCCATGCGAAGGAGAGACGCTGACATAGAAGATCCCAGGCGTGACTATTCCGATGTCGCATTTGCCCACGCTGGTTTTGAGCTTGTTCGTCAATCAGCTCATACATGAGCTTGGGCATGCCTTTGCAGCTGCTTTGTAAGCTCACGCATACTAAGCGGACCACCTGGACGATGCTGATTGAAGGGAAGGTATCGCTGCGACCAGACTATCTTTCAATCTACACATGCTGGTACCGAGCATGATGGTCTCCTTTCCTAGTGCGGTCGACACCCTCGCACCGTAAGTCGCAAGCCTGTCACATCTGCGTCGGACAGCTTGTATTGACTCCAGTCTGGCGAAGCTACGGCTTGCGTCTTCAGGGCCATGGCATAACCTCATAACATATCTCCTCATCGTCGCGCTGCCTCTCGGCGGCATTGGCCAGATATACTGGATTGACCGAGGCGTAGATGGCCGCGTTGTTCAGTCTGTCGACTCGGTGAGTAGGCGCGGACACTGACGGAGATCTGAGATCACCCCAGCATTCTCCGCTGCAGTCGCATGTGTCCCCCGGCATGCTTATCACGCATGTGGATGACGTGTTCGTCGGCGGAGGAGAGGATACTTGGTCGACATACTTGCAGGGGACGGAGGTGGGAGATGCAGACAGGGGGTGGTGTATTCAGCGCACCACATACCAGGGTTAGTGGTCCATCCTTGCCTGTATTTCGCTGAAGGTAGCGCTGTCTGCACCGCCATGCTCAGGCGTGCACGAGATTACATTTGAGCGGACCATCGCATCGACTGCCTCTGGACTCGAGCCCAAGTGCCTCGCACCGCATCCGATGCTGGATGTCCCGTCAACCCCTTGTCCCTGCCCAGGGGCCAAGTGGGTTTGCGTCCGACCGGGAGCGGCCGAGAACATCCTGCGCATCCAATTCGAAAGCCGGAACAGGCATCGCCAGAACGTGGTACTGTGGTCTGGGGACAGGAAGGCGGTGTACGAGGACATACATGTTGGGACGCACGCTGCTCGCTTTGCTGGACCTATTGTACGATGGGGCACGCTGTTTCTCGAGTGAGTACATACAGGCAATTGCTATCTCTGATGCGTGCGACGAGAAATTACTGAGGGCAGATACCTGTCCAGCATAGCGCTGTCCCTCTTCTTCTTCAACCTTCTCCCACTGCCCGGGACGGACGGCGCGCAGCTTCTTCGGGGGCTTCTATCTCTCGTCAAGCCACGACATCATGCGTCCCCTACGCCTGTACAGAAACCCTTCCAGGCAACACTGTCGTCTGCAGCGCGAATCAATATGCCGACAATCAACATCAATACGTATCGCGAGTACGAGCTGTCTGACGACGAGGATGATGGTGACGAGGAGGAAGGGCGCAGGGGGAGGAGGGAAGAGAGATGGAAGACGCGTCTACGGAAGGGCGTGGAGGCGGGAAGTGTGGCAGTTCTTACAGGGTGGATCGCCGGGTGGGGGATGCTCGCGCTTTTGCGGTCGAGCTGAAATGGCATGTAGATATACACTATGCATTGTCCTTTGATGATTACCGCTTGTAGCGTTCCCGTGAAGCAGATAGGTGCGTACCGTTGCATCAGAGGAATAAAATGCGAGTGCACGGTTCCGAGGGCGGAATGACGTTATAGACTCGAGGGCTTCACTCGGGTCCATGTGGAGGTGGTTCTCCGGCCGTTGATCCCCGCGAGATACTCGCAGGAGTATCTTTAGACCGTCGATACAACGAGACACATCGTCCCTCTGGTTGTGCGCTATGACAGCTATTCCTCACGAGATGAAGGCACTGCGGGTCGAGCAAAAGGGCGAGTGAGTCACAGCCTTTGGCGGGAAACCACGCGCGGCTGCCGCGCTCACCAACAGTACCGCTTACAAGCTGACCACGCTCCCGGTGCCGGAGCCTAAAGGGTTCGAAGCGCTGGTGAAGATCGGCGCAGCGGGACTGTGCCATACAGACCTGCTGGTCATGTCGGGCGATTTCGGCGACAACTACCCCATCACTGGATCGCATGAACCCGCAGGAACGGTCGTTGCGCTTGGGGATCTTGTACAGGAGCGGTGGGGCGTGAAAGTGGGCGACCGGGTCGCTGGCTTGCTTCCCCTGGCGCCTTGCGGTGCGTGAGCGTCATGGCTGAACCATGCAGCAGAGCTGAAGCGTAGGCAGCTGCGCGGATTGTAAGACGGGCGACTGGAAGTGAGCGGCTCGATCCGGGCTTACTCTTGATTAAAGCCCTTATGTGGAGCGCTTGTAGCTGACGCCAGATACTGCCCCAACTCGCAATACACAGGCATCCATGTCGACGGCGCTTTTGCCGAGTATGAGATCCTCGACTCGCGGCACCTCGTAGTGATTCCTGATGAGCTACCATTCGAGCAGGTGGGCCGGGTATTGCAAGGGAGCTTGGTCTAACAACAGGCTGCACCGCTGACCTGCGCGGGAGTAACCATCTACACAGCTATCAAGAAGGCCAACCTGAAGCCTGGGCAGGTGAGAGATTGGTGGAGTGTCGCCGTCATCGGCTGATGTCAGATCATCGCAATCAGCGGCCTCGGCGCGCTCGGGCATCTCGGCGTACAGATGGCCAAGGCGATGGTGCGCCCGAAGGAAGCGAGGTTGACATGTGTGCAAAGCTCATACATAGGGCCTTATAGTCGTAGGAGTGGACGCTCGACCCGAGCCTATCGAGATGACTCGGACTTTCAAGCTCGCACCGGACTTGCTGCTCGATGCAACGGAGACCACTGCAGAGGAAGCCGTTCAGCTCATCAAGCAGCTTCGTCCCAAGAATTACGTCGGATGGGATGGAGCGGACGGTCAGTCCATCACATCCCGAGGTCTCGGAGGCTCATGCTCAGCCGTTATCCTCACTGCCGATCCGCTATCTTCCCAGCGCTACGGCCTCGATATCGTCCGGCGACACGGTCTAGTTGTCTTCGTAGCTCAACCTCCCGAGATCAAATTCGAGTTCCGGGACTTCATCTTCCGCGACTTGACCATTGTGGGCTCGTTACACGGCAACACGGGTGATCTGAGGGAGACTATTGAGCTGTGTGCGCAGCATGGGATCCGGAGCGAGGTGACGACTTTTAAGATAGATCAGGGGAAAGAAATGCTGGAGAGTGTACACCATGACAAGAGGAAGGGAAAGAGCGTGCTTGTCTTCGAGTAGAAATAGGATTGACAGTACAGCCACAGCGAGTCCAGTCCACCAGCTCTATGTACAGTTCTGTCTTCTGACTGCAACGCCGACGCGATCGTGTCGCGGGTTCGGATCTCGTCGCCATCGGCACAGGCTAGTTCTTCGGCCAAAGCCGGTTTGCCGATGACGAAAGCTATCCTTTGAGCCGAAAGCTGTTCCTCCACTTGCACTTGTCCGTTATCTACCGTGCCGTCGGTTGTACTATACTGTTAGCATACGCAGTGGCAGCACGGTCCTGCTCATCTCGTACATTGGCCAACTTGTAGTCTGTGCTGAAGCGAGATGAACCCAGTGTACGGCTTGATTATCCCCAGCACACGGTAGCTGACAGCAGTTCACCACCTTCGACCCGGGGCATGGTACACCAAATACCAGATGCTGACGAGGACGACTTTGACGACATCGTTGCGGAAGAGGAGGATCTGCAGAATGATTTCACGCTCCGTGCCGTTCTCGTTGGCTTGTTCGTCGGGTGAGTCTTTGGCATTAGCAAGCAGATTGAGGGGTAGTATGCTGATCGCAGGGTGATCTTGTGCATGACGAACATCTACTTCGGCTTGCAGACAGGTACGCACGACAGCTCATGTGGTCAGCTTGTAGTGACCTTGTTGACCCGCAGGCTGGGTGTCAATGATGTCGCTTCAATCAGCCTTGCTGGGCTTCGCGATCTTCAAGGTCCTGCCCCTCGTCCTGCCTCGCTTCTTCGAGTCGCCCTTTACACCTCAGGAGAACGTGATCCTGCAGACGACAGCGGTCGCGACCGGTACTATGCCACTCGCAGCTGGACTTGTGGGAATCATACCGGCACTGGGGATGTTGACACCCGAGGAGGATGGGCGGGAGGGTATCCAGCTCGGGTATTGGAACCTGGTGCTGTGGTGTTTGGCCGTAGCCTTCTTCGGGTGAGCTTACACAAAGCTAGTCCCTGTAAATCAGAGCTGATAGGAAGTGTCTTCCTGGCCGCACCTCTTCGACGCCAGGTCATTGTCAAGGAGAAGCTCGTCTTCCCGTCTGGCAGTGAGTTGTCATTGACGGCATGGTCAGTTGCTGACCACAAGCTGCCACTGCTCAGCTCATTGCACTTCTGCATAAGATACCACCGCCTTCGCAATCTATCGGCTCAACTGCGGGAGGAGGCGCCTACGCAAGAGTCCGTCGGTCATCGCGCTCGGTATCGCCGGAACGCGAGGCCGCTGCTCCGTCCAACGAGCACGCCCGGCCGAGCCGCGAGAAGGGTGAAGACGTGATGGGCGGAAAGGGGTGGTGGGCGTTGGGATGGAGCTTCCTTGCTAGCGGAGCGCTCACGGTGCGTAGGCTGTCCATCAGCTCCTCCGGTGACTAACGACCAGTTCTTCAGCTTCCTCTTTCCGGCGCTTTTCGCCGTTCCCCTGTTTGACATCTTGTCCTCTCCATTCGGGACGAGCTTAGCCGCTCACTGGATGTGGTTGTAAGTTTCACTGTTGAAGGTCGACGGAAGCACAAGACTGATCTCCAGCTTCACACCATCGTTGTCTTATGTCGGTCAAGGTAGGCAGATTTCTGAGCCCTGAAGGCTAGGCTGATCGACAGGCATCATCATGGGTTTCCCTGTTACACTGTCCATGAACGCCGGCATGCTTGTCGGTTGGGCAATTCTGTCGCCCTTGTCGAAGCATCTTGGCTGGGCGCCGGGACCTGTATCTTCGACCACGAATGGCGCGAGAGGCTGGATCGTATGTAGCAAGAAAGCGCTCAGGGGTGAAGCTGACACGCAGCTCTGGGTTGCGCTGGCAATCATGATAGCCGAGTCGATCATTTCGCTTTTGCCGATTACAATTTCATACACGTCCCGCATACTATCACATCGCAAGCAGCGCGCAAAGCCAAGGGTGTTCCAGCCTTCGGAGTCGCCTAGAAATTCGAATATCACCGAAGATGATTACTTCGACCCTTCGACGGAAGATGACGATACCGATCCGGAGCATGAACCACCCCACCGTCTAGTCCCGACCAGCTGGGTCAAGTGGGGTCTGGGCATCAGCGCGATCTTGGGCGTCGTTCTCGTTTGGATGGTCTTCGGATCAGACGGAATTCATCCGTGGGCGACAGCTGTCGGGCTGGTACTCGCAAGCATATTGAGCTTGATTGGCGTAAGGGCTCTGGGGGAGACTGACATTAACCCCGTAAGCTATACGACTGAGGAGTACCATGTCACTCAACTCCAGGTCTCGGGCATTGGCAAGATCAGTCAGCTCCTCTTTGCAGTGTTGCAGCCGGGCAACGTGGTCGCCAACGTGATTGCCGGTGGTGTAGCTGAGGTGAGTCAAGCGATAACCCAAAAGACTTAGCTGATCCCAGGCTGGGGCTCAACAGTCAGTCGATTTGCCAAGCATCTCAGATGAGAACTGACGAAGCAGAGCTGGAGACCTCATGCAAGATCTTAAAACTGGTCACCTTCTCAAAGCGTCGCCGCGATCGCAGTTCTATGGGCAAATGATCGGCAGTCTGGCCAGCGTTTTCGTTTCCACGGCCGGGTACAAGTTCTACACATCGGTCTACCAAATCCCGGGACCACAGTTCGCAGTTCCTTCTGCGGGTATCTGGTGAGCTATTGCACATCGGTCGAATTCTGCAAAGTTAACGGCCAGGCTGAACCTCGCCCGACTGCTGAACAACGGACAACTGCCGGACAAAGTCGTCATTTTCATGATCGTTTTCGGAGCCATCTTTGGCGGCGTATCGCTGCTCAAGGCTTATAAGCACCGCGTCACGGACCACACCATATCGCGTGTCATCCCGTACCTCCCATCCGGGATCGCGTTCGCGGTCGGTTTCCTCAACGCCCCGTCTTTCTCGCTCGCTCGGCTGATCGGCGGATACATCGCCTATCGATCGGCGAAAGCAGCGGGCACGGGCGAGACTCCCCTGTTCGTCATTGTTGTCGCGTCGGGGTTCGTCCTGGGAGAGGGAGTGTTCAGTATAGTCACGCTGGCTTTGACGAGTGGAGGGTATGGCGCGCTCAGCTGCTGGGGATGTGGCCTAGGAGGAGGGGGTTATTGTTCAGGTTCTTGCTAGCTGTCTAGACCGTTCGTTGGCCGCATGGCTTGCATGATGTATCACACAACACATCATCCTCTCCTCACGTCGTGGATGCATGGCTCTGCTTCAGAAGTAGAGTGGGTAGTCACCATCCATGTGACGCGGCCGTGTGCCGTAAGGCGGGGATGGGGGTGATTTTGCACCGCCCGGCGCATGACGCACGACGAGAATAGCACGCGGAAAAGTCGCGTTCCTCCTTGTGTCGCCCTCGACCTCGTTCATCATCCATCTTTCGACAGTACATCTTCTCTCCAGACGACGTGTAGCCGGTGTCTCTACTCTCCTTTTCGCCCACGGTCTCGCTGCAGTCTTCTTCGACGACCGAGCACAATGACGCGATCAGGATCGGGATCGCCGTCGCGGTCGACCTTGACCCACGTCCTCGCCCTGGCTCTCACAGCTTCGACCGTCTCCGCGCAACTCGCCAACACGTTCAAGTATGTGGGCCTATCGGGAGCATCCGCGCAGCAGATGTTCCTCGGAACGAAGAACAAGGTGTACATTGTGGACAAGACTGGTGAGCCATTCTGCGCGCCGTCGCAGGCTGCGCTGATGATAGAACGAAACAACATCACGATCAACGGGCATCCAGCCTGGGCGACCGAGTACGACCTCACTACAAACCAAGCTCGGCCGATGGACGTCCTCTCGAATTCGTTCTGCGCGGGAGGAACGGTACTCGGTAACGGGACATGGCTGAATGTCGGCGGGAATCAAGCGATCACCTACGGCGGAGATGCTGCGCCTCAGCCTCAGACGGGACAGGGGCCGTACCAGGATTGGGATGGCGGCAAAGCTCTCCGGCTCCTTGACCCATGCGACGATGAGACATGCGACTGGCTCGACGATCCAACGATGTACATGACGAGTCGAAGGTGGTACCCCACGCTGGAGACGCTCGAGGACGGAAGCGCCATCATCTTCGGCGGGTGCGAGTGGGGAGGATACGTCAACGACAAGAACAATCAGAACAACCCGACAGTCGAGGTGAGTCGAAGGGCTCGACATGCAGTTCTACTTGTGCTCTATGCTCATGCGCAGTTCTGGCCATCGCGAGGCATTCCCTTCACCCTTCAATTCCTGCTCAACACCATGCCGGTCAACCTCTTCCCGCTCATCTGGCTCCTGCCCAGTGGGAATATCTTCATCCAAGCCGAGTTCCAAGCCGCCATATTCGACTACAAGAACATGCTCGAGTATAACATCGCCAACATCCCAGACGCAGTTCGCGTGTACCCCGCCAGCGCAGGAACGGCGTTGTTCCCCCAAACGCCCGCGAATAACTGGACCTCCACCATCATTTTCTGCGGAGGAACCAACCTGCAAGCCAATCAGTGGACAACGGACTGGCCGATCGTCAACTACGCAGCGAGCACGAGCTGCGTGACTATCTCCCCGGACATCGACCTGACGTGGTATCAGGATGACCCGCTCGACTCGGGGCGAAGTATGGGTAACATGATCAACTTGCCAGACGGGCGCATCCTATACCTGAACGGAGCGGCGACGGGCACGGCGGGGTACGGGAATGTGACGTGGGGCGTCGGACAGAGCTTCGCGGACAACCCGCAATACCAGGCTTGGTGAGTCACCATTGACACCGTGTGAACAGCGGACAGCTGCTGAGGTCAGGTACTACGATCCCGCAGCGGCGAAGGGTAGCAGATGGTCCAAGGCTGGCGTGTCGTCCATCCCGCGGATGTACCATTCGACTGCGACGCTACTTCCGGATGGGACGGTCCTGGTGTCCGGAAGCAACCCAAGTGCCGATTGTCAGTGCTCCCTGCAAGTTGCATTTGGACGTGGCACTGACATTCAGACATCAACGAGGACAACGCTCCTCCCGGAACCAAGTATTACACGCAGTATCAAGTCGAGGTCTTCTACCCAGACTAGTATGTCTTCACAACTCTGCTATTTGCGTGCGAAGCTGATCAGGCAGCCACGACCGTCCGAAGCCGGCACCGACAGGCATGCCCACTCGCTTCACCTGTAAGTTGACGTCGGAGGGGCACCGCATCGAGCAATAGCTGATGTATAGACGGAGGGGACGCCTTTGACATCGGTCTCACGCTCGGTGACCTAAACGGCAATGCGCTCAATATCAACAAGACCAAGGCCGTTATCATCCGAACAGGCTTCTCAACTCACACGATGAACATGGGTCAACGTCACATTGAGCTACGATCGTCGTTCACGTCGAATGAGGACGGTTCAGCTACATTGCACGTTGCCCAGCTGCCACCCAACCCAGCAATCTTGGTCCCTGGACCTGCTTTGTTCTTCATCGTGGTTGACGGTGTACCAAGCGAAGCCGCATGGATCATGGTTGGCAGCGGTAACATCGAGGATCAGCCCATATTGGCGGATGCAACTCTGCCCGACTCGACTATCTCGGCTCAGATGGTTGCGCAATACGGCGGGTCCATGTCGAAGCGGTCTGTCAATGCGGACGAGAATGGCGGATGGAGCTGGGGCCGGGGATGGAGCTTGTTGTGGGAGTGGAGGGGGTAGGGGACCCAGAGGGACAGACTTTTGTAAGGACAGTATGATCTTGACGATTGCTGCAAATGCATGATATGTATCGGATCGAGCTCGTCGTCTCCAACCCCTTCTCTCTCCATGCTCGGCGCGCGGCCGATCTTTGGCGAGCTATGCATTCCAGAATAGCATTCCTACGACTCCAGCCCCAAACAGATACATGACCTGTATCCCAGGACTGACGTACTCGGTCTTGAGGTTCGTGTTGGGGTCCATGGGCTTCCTCTGGCTGACCAGGCCCACCAGACCAGCGGCGAGGCCGACTCCGAGCAGATGCCCGCCCTCGCCGAATACCAGGTCCTCTGCTCCCCATACGAGCTGCTCTGATGTTTCAGCCGTAGCGACCATCGCTGGCGTCACTAGCCCGCCTACGCTATGCAAGCGAGTCACTATATGTTCGCCGTACTTTCTCGAGAGGCCGAATCGCCGATCTGCCGAGTAGCACACGAGAAGGAACGCGAGGGCTAGGACGATGTAGTGGTATACAGGCGACAGATATTCCGTAGACGAGTACTGCCTTACCGGCCAGTCACGTGAGTAGTCGAGCAGCAGCGGCAAGGCGATGATCAGCATGGCGAAGAACATCATCATGAGTCGGTCGGGATCAGCGGGGCCGGAAAATCGAAACTCGAGGGGCTCGTACGGAGGCGGTGGGGTCACGGGGACTTCCACTATAGGTTCGCTGGTCTCGACAAACACGTCTCCGGACGAGGATGAACCTATGTCGATGGGTATGTCCCGGCCTTGCGCATTGACGTTGTTGATGTGTATTTCCGGAGCGGGCTTGGAACTTGCTGTCCATGTACGCGCTTGGCCGACTGGGCGAGAGGCATACGCCGGGGGAGTGAAGATACCTGATCTCGTACTTGACGGGCGCGAGACTGCAGGGAGTGCCACATTAGCACGGCTTAGAACGCCGAGTAAGGGTAGCACGAGCAGCCAGGGCAGGAGCCTTTTCACTGACATCCACTTGGATCCGTCATCTGCCATCAGCCCACGTCATGCAGATCGAAAGATAGCGTACCTATTGCCTCTGCCTCAGCAGTCGCATCTTTCAGCGCCTGCTCGGCCTTCCGGCGGTCCTTCTTCGCCGCCTCGATCTCGCCCGGATCGCCACCAGCCTTTGCCTCTTCCTCTCTCCTCCTGGCCTTGTCAAGCTTCTTTTGTGCGTCCTCTACCTTCTTGTCTGCATCCTTCTTCTCATCAGACGATCCGGCTGCTTCTGCATCGGCAGCCTCCTTTTCCTTCTGGGCAGCTTCTACAGCCGCTTTCGCGCGAGTCCGCCTATCTTTCGCTTTCTTGATGCCGGCCTCGTCGCCTCCTTGCTTGGCGGTGTCGTAGTCGTTTTGCACCTGCTCCAGCCTCTTCTTTGCAGCGTCTAGCTTGCCATCTGCTGCCTTCTGCCGACTGGTTCGTTTGTCCTGAGACCTCGACGGATCATCGGATGTCGCTTGCGGCTGCGCTGCCCCCGGCTCAGCATCGGCGACGTCCTTCTCGGCTTTAGCCTGCGCCAGCGCCGCCTCAGCGTCCCTCAGCCTTTTCCTCGCTTTACCTTTAGCGTCATCATCGCCTTTCTCTTTCGCGTCCTCGTACGCCTTCCTGGCTTCGGCGCGCTTCTTCTCCGCATCCTCCACCTTCTTATCCGCCGCCTTCTGGCGCTCCGTCTTGACGGGCACACCTCTAGCTCTCGCCTCCACTTCCGCTTCCGCTGCTTTTTGCTTTGCATCCGCGAGCTTCTTCTCCGCGTCTTGTCGCTCTTTCTGCGATTTACTTCGACTTCCAACCTTGGCTGGATCCTCTTTGTCCTTTTTGTTGTCGACATTCTCTTCGGCCGCTCTCACCGTCGCCCCAGTGTCCGCGACCCCTTGTTCCGCCGTAGCCCTTGCCAACTCCTGTTCTGCCGATTTGCGTGCCCGGCGCGCTTTCTCGATCTTTGCCGGATCGCCGGTGGCTTTCGCAGCCGCCTCGTCTGCCTGCTTTCGCTTCAACCTTGCCTCGGCAGCTTTGACCTTGTCGTTCGCATCCTTCTGGTCCTCAGTCTTTTGCCCTCCGGGCCCAGTCGGGTCAGAACCACCCCGGGCTGCCCGCTCCGTGGCCTTTTTTCGCTCATCCTCGTCTTTCTTCTTCTTTGCTTCTTCCTCCTGTTTGCGCTTTACCTCGCCACGGGCCTTTCGCTCTGCCATTTCCTGCTCCTTCTTCGCTGCGCGCTCTGCTTCCCGGTCCGCTTTCACTGCTGCGTCCTTCTCGGACTTCGACACTGTTCCTGTCGGAGCAGACGCAGCAGGCGTTGTCGAGCTGGAAGGCTGGCCTCCGTTTCTGACCCTCGAGCTGTCTCCGGGTTTTCCGCCAGACCCACCCGCAGCCCTATCCGCCTCGCTCTGCTTCTTCTGGGCCTCCTCAAGCTTCTTCTCCGCTTTCTTCCGCTTTTCTCGCGCGGCCGTCACTTCCGGAGTCTGTGGCGCCTGAGCCGGTGCTTTACCCGTCTTTTTCTTCTCATCCGCAATCGCCTGTTTCTGCGCTTCTCTTTCGGCCTTCTTGGCCGCGTCCACCTTCGCCTTGGCTCTCTCGACCTCCGCATCTGCCTTTTTCTGCTCCTCCGTCTTGCTCTTTCCGCCACTGCCACTGCCCCCGCCTCCAGATCCGCCACTTTCACCGCCTCCCCCACTACCGCCACTACGTCGGCTGCTTGCGTCGCCCGCACTGCCTGCCCCGGCTGTCGGACGTGAAGGGTTGTCCCTCTTAGTGTTTCCTGCGGATTCTCTCTGCGCCTTGTCCGTCTCCTTCTTCTTTTGGTCCTCTTTTCCTCGGTCAGCTTTGTCCTGCTTCTTCCTCCTATCTTCTTCCGCCTTCTCCCTATCTCTGGTGGCTTTTGCCTCGGCTTTTTCTCGGTCCGTCTTCGCCTTTGCCTCTCGGGCAGCCTTGTCCGCCCTCTCGGTCTCCTTCCTATCCTTTCCCGCCTGCGCGTCCGTTGCATTACGGCTAGACGATCGGTCCGCCCGCTGGCTCCCGGAACCGGTGTTGCTCTCACCTTTCGCTTTCCTGAGGTTCTCCTCCGCCTTCTTGACCTTGTCGTCCGCCCTTTTGGCAGCGTCGGCGTCGCCGGATGACTTGGTGGCCTTTTGTTCCTTCTTCGCGCGGTCAAGTGCTTCTTGAGCTTTCCGAACTTCTCGCTCCTGGGGCGTTTCGGTCGGTTTAGAAGGCTCACCCGATCCACTCTTCGCGTCTTTGGAGCGGGAAGACTGTGATGGGTCTTTGCCATCTTCTGTGATCAACTTCCACCCTTTCTATTCTTGTGGCGGCGCACTGTTAGAGGTGCGGGCATCATTACCCTCTTTACCCGACCTCTCCCGCTGCGACCTGCTTGTCGTGGCATCTTTTCTAGAATCATTGCCACCTGTGAAGCATTAGCTCAGATCTAGTCACCCCGGGGTAGCATCGAAATATGTCGCCAGCGGGGAACGGTCGAGTGGTACCCTACCCTTACCTGAAGAGTCCTTTTTGGAGCGGTCCCCCGACTCGTCGTCCTTGTTGGACTCCCTGGCGCCTCTATCGCCGCCTCCTGATCGTGACTTTCCCGGATCGTCTCTCTTTGACCTGTCCCTCTGTGCCCCATCTTTCTTAGGGTCCTCAGGCTTCCCTTCCCCATTCGAGGCTCGTGTCCTACCCGACTCATCTTTCTTCGAGTCTTTTTTGGACTCGGTGGAGTTCTCGCCCGACCTCCGGCTCTCGGACCCTTTTGTTGCGTCTTGGATCAGCTCTCACTCGACGAAAGCATACGAGCGTGTAGTCGGACTTACCAGAACTGCCCGGCTTTTTCTCACTATCCCAGCCGAAGTGCACCCCGACGAGTAGCAAGAGCACAATCAGCAGGACCATGCCCATCGCACTCAAGTCTACCTTCCGCAGCTCCTTCACCATGCCCTTGCCGTCCTCCAATCCTGCCATCGTGCAGTTGCCATCGGCCGCCCCGCACGTGGCGTTGACCGCGCTGGGCTTGCGAGCGGCGCACTCAGCCACATGGAGGGCGCAGTACGAGTCTGTCATTTCGACTCCGGCGGGGAAGGCTCCGAAACCGGGTATGCCCGCGGCAAGGACGACTTGCTGCTGCGGACCGGCCTGCCCCGTTGGCGCTGCCGCCGACGGTGCCGGAGGCGTATACGGCAGCCATGCTTCATCCTCGACCTCTTCGTAAGAGTCATAGTCGTCATCGTAGTAAGTGTCCTCGATGTTGATGTCGAAAGGCTCCTCGTCGAAATACACTTCTTCTGGCACCGCCACGACAGGCGGAGGATCGTGATCGTACGCGTCATACAGGTAAGCGTAGTCATTCTCGTATGGCCAGCAAGGCTCGTTTGGCCGGCACACATCCATCGCGGAAGCTGTTGGATGCAGGCATACAACAAGTGCTGGCTTCAGCCGCTGCGCATCAGTGCAGACGTGCACGACGCGGGGAAGGTCATGAAAGGATAATCGCGGAACAGTCACTGCGCGTTGCCAAGTTGATCTCAACGTTATTCAAGTATCCACTTAAGATACGGCGGCATTCACGACAGGCATGACGCGTTTCGCCTTGATCGAAGATCAACCGAACAATCGCCCTCATCAACTTGGGACAAACGCCAGATCCTTGCCTGCGACGTCGCCTATGGACGACGATTACGTGTCATACACAAAGGCGACATCGGCGTGGCCGCGGGGTGACATTCTGCAAATTGTTTCAGCAGCCGACACGGTGATCGCTTCCTTTCCAATTCAGTTCGTACGACAAGGCGGAGACAACACATGGAGATACATCGCCTTTGTCGTGTCGCTCCTCGTCATTGTGGACCCCGCGCACCCATGTGTGATAGTAGATGCAGCTTTTCATCCGGTGGCTCTCGATGAGCAACCTGATGCCGGTGTTTTCCGCTACGTGGAGACCGCGGCCGGTGGGTACCGCGCAATGATCCCGTCTGACCTCAAAGATGCCGTCACAGAAGTGAGATTCGCTCCCGGCCCCGAGTATTACAGCTCGCAAATAGCCCCCGCCGGCATCGTCGAATCGTCAACAGCTGGTTCATCTGACAGTTCGCGTAGCAGTTCTGATCATGTGCGTACAATCGCACGAGCTAAGCCAATGATAGACCTCCTTTCGCGAGCTAATGGTTGCTCGCGATGGTATCTGTCCCGTCACAGGACATCGGCCGCCACAGTGCGACGCTGCCCATCTTGTGCCAGCAAGCAGGCCTGACGTAAGTGTTCATCAATTATGTCTTCGATTGACATTTTAGCTGTACGCCCAACTTGTCGGTTCGGAAGACGATGCCTTCCGCGAAGACGCTGGTATATTGTTGGACAAGACCATGCACAAGTTGTATGATTCGCTCATGTGGTCTTTCTACAGGCAAGTCCGTGTCACACCGTCACCGGCAATTGTGTTTTGTTGCCCTGGAGCTCACCGTAGGATTCGGACTACTATGTCCATGTGTTTAACCCTCAACCCGGAATAAGAGATCTTCACGGCAAGGTCATACCTGCAAGTCATTTTCGGTCCGCTTTCGATCCGCCCAACCCTCAGCTTATCGCTTGGCATTATGCGCAGTGTTTGAAAATGCGCATCCGAGGTTTCTCTGTTGGGATGCGATCGCGCAACCGAGACCGACGCTAGCTCGATCACAGCGTTGGTTGCCAAGCCGGTCGTTCGAGAGCGGAAACAAGGAAACCCCAATCTTGCCGGACGACGGTCATGTCCTCATCGTTTAATGTTCGTGGCGGCTGTCACGTGTCGGTCAATCCTTGCACATATAACCTCCTCCGCGATATATTGCCAAACACGATTGACTCGCGACGAGGGAGCGGCGTGACATCTCAGATGAGAAGCGTTTATAGACTTGATCTCGCGCGGCAAGCCGTCTACAGACGCTGTCGTACGCGCAGTTCTGTGAGGTGTAGCAGGGGACATGATGGTCAAGGATTAGCCAGACCTTAGATTATAACATGGATGGTCGATGTGTGCATGATCAACACTCGCCCAAACGTGACCCAGGGAGTGTGATTTGGGAGTGATACTGATGTTTGATGACGCTCGCATCGGCTAAGCTACCGATTACCCCGGGCGCTGAAACACGACACCGAAGAGGGGTGAGACGGCGGGTCACCCCCAATCGGGCGGGTAATCAGATCCATTCAACTCTGGACTACGCGCTTCCGGGTGCAATTACTGGGCACACTCCGGGTACATGCATCGGCTGCAGGACGCCGATAGACCCTATGTATCGGCATACGACTGTTCTTCGGGCTTCCAGACTCCCCGGAAAAGGTCATCGTAGTCGACCTCGTTGAGATCATCCGGGCTGAGAGCACTCCAGTCTATGGTCGCCTCCACTTCATCCGCCCATCTATCCAGAACGTTCCAAACTTCCTCTGATAGAGGTAAATCTCTCTCACCCGTGATCCAGTCCCCGGTTTCGTGGCGAGACGCGGTGATATGGGACAGCAGGACTGCCGGAATAGGCAAGCCACGGTAAGAGGTAGCATCTACCCATATGCCCTCCTCATCTGCCGTATACCTCCCCTCGATCGGAGAATGGTGGTGTCGGTCGCAGTAGAAGGAGAGGTCTCGATGGATGTAGGCGAGATGATGGGTGCCGAGAAGATCCCGCACATAACATCCACCACTCGAATAGTGCTTGCGGCGTATGTGGTACAACTTCCGCCCGCGATCAGAGTACGTTCGGATCTGGAAGCCCGAAATGCCGAGATGCCAGTCGGGACAAGTGAACAAACTCCAAGCAGGCCTTGTCTCCGCGTCGTACAGTGCGTCACCGATGCCGAGCACTTGTAAGCGGGGCATCCCCTCCAGGACCTCGACAAACCATTGGGCGATGAGCCCGGTCACTTGGCAAGATGGCCGCGTGGCGATGAAGTGTGTTTGCTCCAAGGATTGACCGTGGTAAATCGAGAGGAACTCGACGTGATCGAGCTTGGGAAATCTTTCAGGCATGACCTGTCGGTCAGTCCGTAGTCCCAAATACTGCAACGAGGAACGTACGCCGCCAGCGACGGCCAGAGTGCGCACGTTCGCCAGCAGCGTGGTATCTCCTGCCCTCATCTCCCGCAGAAGCCATCGCGATGTGTTCTCTCCGTCGACTTGTACGTGGCGCAAGCAATCCCTCGAGAAGACGTCCTTCGCGGCTTGCGCCTTCATCTCTATATCCTCGTCCAGCTTACCCATCAGCTTCAACGTCTGTAGCTGTGACGCGCCAGCAACGATCGCTCTGACTCCGACTCCCCACCCGTCGCACTCGATATCGAATGCCCGAAGCTTTGGCAGGTGAAGTGGTGGGTTCGCAACGTCGAGCATCGACTCGTCGCCGTCCCGGAAGCTATACGGCGACTCTACACGGAGTATCTCGATGTTGGGAGTCGAGCGCAGAGCATTCACCACATGGATCTCCCAGTCTGACTCGACCACAAGGTAGAGCGAGTGAATACGCGGTAGCATGCGTGCTGCGTTAACTGCGAGGGCAAAGGCGCACTCCTCGAGCTCGTGCGTGTCGAATGAGTCCCACTTGAACTGACACAGGTCTTCGAGCTGAGCGCTGCATAGCTTGAAAATCGCCCTCATTTCCTCGACCGCTAACACGGAGCCGCAAGACATGATCCTTCGGACGTATCGCTGTCGAGCTGGGCGTCGCTCGAGCGCCGAGAGCAGGAATACCCAGTCCTGCCGGATCTGCTCGAATGCGTCAACGACTGACAGACCAGCACTCGAGAAAGCCGACCCGCGTCGCCGCTCGATAGACCGCCAAATGTGTTCCTCGGCGACGTCTTGCCATGCGCGGCTGGCTTGAGCGAGAGCTGCGGCTTGGCGAGGCAGGTACGATGCAATGATCGCCTTGACTTCTCTCGGTATCCGATCACACGACGGCCCACGTGAAATTGTGTCAACAGACATCGTAGGCGGGATCGACCTGTGAGATGTGAGATGGAGGGTGAGATGAGCCTGACGACTACCATCACGATCCTTGGATGAGGAAGCTGAACGGATTGATCCTAGGTTCAGGGTCATTGCCGAGAACAATGCACGAAGGCACTCAGTGGCGTTGCGGCGCCCCGGAACCGGCCTTTCTTGCACGTAGACGGTCAATCGCTAATCACGGTCAGGATGTTCAGTGGCATACTGAGAATTGTCCTTCGTCTTGTGCTGCAACTGACCGCGTGGTGGTCTCGTCAGTAAGCTGACCAGACCTACTATGAAGACCTTTCAGAAGATCGATTTCAAGCTTAACAAGGCTATCTGCGCGGAGACCCTGAGAGTGGTTTGATCGGCGATGCCCGCGCGACTCCTGCAGCTGCGACGCAGAGCTCGTGTCGCAAGGCAGGGAGCTGAGCCTGTTCCGATCTGTCAGCGCGACAGTAGACCTCACAGCTAAGCTGTCTAGTAGGTAGAGGCTGCGCAGAGATGCGTCGATCGATCCGCACGCATCATGCCACGGGTCGAAAGTAATACGTCCGGACCAATTCAATCGTCGGGCCTGGGAGAGCCGTCCGTCCTTTGGCCTACCGGCGATGCGACGTTTCAGCATTCAACCTTTCAACGTCGACAGTCACTTTGACTTTTGACATCTTCGCTGATAAGGCCGAGTCAGCGACACTCCCATTGCCAAGCTCTCATTGACCATGCCTCGCAAGCGGAGCAAGCAGGCAAGCGCTGCGTCGACTCGCTCCGCCGCCGAAGATTCGCCATTGACCGCCGTCCCCGCCGAGATCAAAGCCCGCATCGCGTCGTACCTCTCTCCACGCCAAGCTATCCCCCTCGCATGCGTCGACTCGACTTGGCAGAGCATTGCGGAGAGCCGTACGTGGTCTGAAATCCGCGTCTGGTCGGATCCGCAAGACTTACCGACCCGCAAACAGGGACCAGCCAACCCCGGCAGAACGACGCAGAGCTGGGCGTCGATACTGGCCGCTCTCCAGTCTAAGCCGTACCGCGTTTCGCAAGTCAAGCATCTGACACTCATCGCGGATCACAAAGCCGACAAAGACATGCAAAGTGTGATGAACCTTCTCGGGCCTCGCCTCGAATCGCTCCGCACCAAAGACGCCTCTTGCGCCGAACACTGCGACTGTCAACAAGGCGACAACGGACCCGATCTCATCGATCGACTTCGATGCCTTCCTCAGCTGCGTATTCTCAGAGTACGCCTGTATACCGAGAATTGGCAAGAGGCGGTCCTTCGAGCTTTACGATCCACTCCGGCGCTGGTCGAGCTCGAAGTTGATGGTGGGCACGAGAGAGGTACCTCGACCAGGTATACCGGCCTCCCTCCCGATGTCCCTCATCTCAAACGTGTTCGGATTACCGGTGAATCGCCATGCGAATTAGTTCGTCAGCTGGCAAGCGGTATCGAGCGTTTTGAGATATCGGATACATTCAGAGGGCGCGACGTCTTCAAATTGGACGTATTCGAGAACAACCAGGCGATCAAGCACGTAGATGACAGCAGCCATATCCCAACCCTTTATAGAGACGAGAAGCAACAATGGCTCCCGAAGCTGGAAAGCATATCCCGTTGCGAAGTCGTAAGTGACCTCCGCGACCCATGAGAAGGCTGAGGAGTAGGGGGGCTGGAGCTTCTGGCTCCACCCAACCGTCAAACATATGCGATTCTATGGCGCCGTGCAGGTCGTTGGGCACATTGGAAACTTTCCTGATCTCATGGCAATACTTCCTACCGAGACGCACACCGGCTTGATCTACCACGAGACCATCGAGATCGTGGAGACCAGCCTGGGCTTGATCCAAATCGTCGAAGCGCTGAATGAGCATGCGAGCACCGACGGATGGTGGGACAACGCCGACAAGGGTCTCCACATCTCGAGCTTCAATGACAGCGCAGACGGCGAGACCTTCTACCACATGAGAGTGGATTTGTCGAGAGACTGGGCGAAGACGGTGTTCATCCACTGGCCTGACGGTATCGAGCCGAATTCGACCTACTTGGACCCGTATTGGCATGCCGATGGCGCGGTGTTATGCGATCATTGCCCCGAACACAAGCACCTTGAATGGGTCGATTTCACGTCATACCATTCTCGACAGATCCCGCATACTCTCCTGCGCGACATCTACGACTTAAGCGGACTGTCACCGGACTGGAAGGAGGGCCGACGGGATTTGAAGCTGTACATCAAGGCATCGGAAGCGTTGGAGAAATGGGCGGATAATCAGCTGTGGTAGGAGAAGAAAATACGTCACGAGGAGGACTTTGGTGCCTATAAAGAGGATTGAGTTACGCTCTCACACTATGTATCCCATGCAAATCCGTTATGCCACGGCCGTATGAGCCGGGCCGGTATGCGGCGCAACTTGCATGCTTGATTTACGGTCGGTTTTTCAGTCGCTCAGGTCGCCCCTCGGTCAGTGGACACAGGCCATGCATCGTCGTCGTGTCACATGTCGTTTTGGTCGTTACTGAATTAGGGCACGCCACAATCGTACGGCCCAGGCGCAGGATTTCCCATCAGACTCGTGCACCAGCTTGACAACTGGTCGCCTCCGGCTTGGCCTCGCTAGCCACCTCCACGCCCAACGCCTGCGCGATGTCCTTCAGCTCAGCATGATCCGCCGTGTTCTCCATCTTGTGGAAGAAAAGCACCTCGCCGTCTGCCATCAGCTTGTACCGCATCGCAAGGGGATAGGACGCACGCTCATTCAGCACCAGCTCCCCTCCGTTCTGGCTCTTCGGCCCGACCGCTCCCGCCTGCGATATATGGCTGAGCGGCCCGCGCTTGATGCTGTTCCATACACGCGTCGTGTAGCTCCCAAGATCCTTCATGTAGTCCTTCTCCTCGCCTGCTTTCGCGCCGGCCAGGGTGGACGTGAAGCCGAGGGACTTGTACAGCTCGAGGGTCGGGTTGGCGTACACCGGGTAAGGGGAGTTGGTGATCGCCAAGTAGTTGTTGATGGGCTCGTACGAGCCGCAGGAGATGATGATGACTGCTGTGAGCCTGACTGCTCCTATTCATAGAGAGGGATGTACTGTTCGTATCAGCGGGCAGGGCGGACGGAGGCAGGACCACGTTGAGGTGTTTGACATAGGCTTGACAGTTGCCGCACCCTTTCGTGAGCTTTCGACATCATGGTATACATGGCACGCTCACAGAAATGTCTGACGAAGAGGATGGCGGTCTTCTTGCCTTTGACAAGGTCTCCTATTACATGCTTATGTCCGTCCTTGTCGTAAATCTCGACGGCGAGCGCCTCCTTGACCTGCTCTGACATGACGCCCATCGTGTCGGTCGGTGTGTGTCAAAGCTCGTCAGTCAGTGCAGCAGTGTTCGAGATGATGAAAGTGCTGATGAGGTATGTCAAAGATCAAGCCAGCGGTGCATCGGTCCTTTGAAGCTGCTCATACGTGTCAGATGCATCATCGATTGTATCGACCCACTTGTCAACAATAAGCTCGACCGGATGTCCGGAGCTGGGAAACCGGCGCTGGCCGACGCCGTGTCCAGATCGCCACGTGTCGGTGATTTGGAAGGTGCTAGCAGGATGTGGCACTCTTTGACTCGGGGCGGGTTTGCGCTGCAGCTCTCGCTTGGTCGCTCGCTCGCTGGCAGTCGTGCGGGCTCGCACAATCAATGCCGCTTTACTCATCGACGACTAATCTCCTTGTTATCTTTATCCACTTATATCTCTCTGTCCCTGCCGTCGTAGCAGATACGTGAGTGATACTTGCATGCTCCTCGATTGCCCCACTCCACAGTTTCGATCGCGCGGCGCGAACTCGTTGGACACACGCTGACCACGCATTCTACGCATTGCCACCTTTCGCCTCAACTTCCATTCGTCTTTTGCTATATCGCCCACTCGTACATTCGACCCGACAGCGTGAGACAAGATGGCGTTGAAGCGAATCAACAAAGTGAGTTCTTGATCCGGACAGAGCTCGACCAAAACCCCTTGGGATCGGGCTCACGCGACCTGCAGGAATTGATCGACCTCGGACGTGATCCACCCAGCTCGTGCTCGGCCGGCCCTATCGGAGACAACCTGTTCCAATGGCAAGCTACGATCATGGGTCCTGTGAGTGGCACAGATCTTATCTCGTTGTCCGAACTTCACGACGCCGCGAGCAATGCCCGCATCTTTGACTACCTGCAATTAAGGCTTGGCAGTGCTGACGGTCAGAGCGACAGTCCGTACTCTGGCGGTGTCTTCTTCCTGTGAGCTCACCCGGCTACTATGTCCGTTCAGAGCTGACGACAGCTCCCTCACCTTCCCTACCGGTTAGTTGCGCTTCTGACCACGATGCGCCGTGCCCGGAGCGTTGAAGCACCAATGCAATTGGTGTAACGGGACCCCGCTGACAAAGCAGACTACCCCTTCAAGCCTCCCAAGGTCTCATTCACCACCAAGATCTACCACCCGAACATCAATGCCAACGGATCGATCTGTCTTGATATCTTGAGAGATCAATGGTCGCCAGCCTTGACCATTTCGAAGGGTGAGTCGGTGTTCTTGTTCTTGATTCACCATGTTCCCTTTCCTGCTGAGCGACCTCGTCCGACCTTTTCCTCGTACTACCCTGCGCGCTGCTTGCAGTATGCTGACCACAGTCCTCCTTTCGATCTGCTCAATGTTGACCGACCCGAACCCGGACGACCCGCTCGTTCCGGAGATCGCTCACGTGAGCTGTTCCGCTTTTCTTCGAGTTCTAGAAGCTCACGCGCAGACATACAAGACGGACCGACCGAGGTATGAGGCAACCGCACGAGAGTGGACCAGGAAGTGAGTCGAGCACGGGTGCAATCGCGGCACGGCGCTCATGCCAGATATGCGACCTAGAGCCGGACGATGAAGTGAAAGACCCGTTCATGTCATCTATCCCCTCTACGTTGTTCTCTGACCCGTCATGCGATCTCATTCCCTCATGCCGTGTCTTTGTGCTTCTGCGGCGTGTGGCATATTTGAAGCTGTGCACACGGCTCTACAGTGCGCTGTTTGGCCGCTCCGAAATATCTCCCTCACACTCGCCCCGATTCCCATGTCTTGAGAGTGTTGGACGGAAGCTGGGCGAGTCCACTGTGAAACGAGACCGCATCGCGAAACTGAATGAATTATAAGGTGCATATCATATGAGTCGTGACGTATTATAAGGGTGATCGTAACGCAAACTCCATTAAGGGTCGAATATAAGGTACTCGCTTCGAAGTGAACAGTGAATTATAAGGCTAGTAATCCATCATACAAGGGAGGTGACCCGCACCTGGCACCCTTCTCTCTTTGCACCACCGCCTAGTCGTCTTCCTCGACGTTCTTCCTCGCCCGCTCGACATCGCTCGACCTGCGCCTGCCGGACATCGCGTAATCGTCACCGCCAACCTTGCCCACGAGCAGTCGGTGCGTAGGGACCTTGTACGCCTGGCTGGGCTTGAGGCCCGCGGTGTGCTGTGCCTTGTGCGCGACGATCGCGAGCCACGTGATGGTGAGGATGACTTGGGTAAAGGCGAAAGCAGCGGTCGCGTAGAGGGCAGAACACGCGTCAGGGCGGAGCCAAATCGACTCCTCCATGTCGTCGTAGAATGAAAAGCCGTCGTAGCACCTCGTCTCGGACACTACGGCGAGGATGACCGACGCGATAGCGACGGCTGCTGTCAGCGACTGTCACTCGACTCGAGGCTCTAATGCAGAAGGGCCGTTGTGGACTCACCGAGCCAGCACGCCAGTTGGATAGTCACATACGCGACTTCGCCGCCGGCGTGAGTGAACTTGGACGGCGAGTCCTTGATGGACATGTACAGCGCGGCGGGGACGTATATGACGAGGGGGATGCCGGATAAGAGCAGCAGGATGAGCATCAAGTACGAGCCCGTGATGGCGAAGCACATTGGCAGGGTGACGAGCCATAGGATTGTGTGCAGCGCCTGAGGTCAGCTTCAAGATGCGCGCTACAGACGCACTCGGACAACTTACGATGATGCCGTATCGGATGTTGAGTGTCGTGCGGGACATGGTGGTCAGTGGGTACGGTCAGGAGTGAAGTGATTGCAGTGAAGTGGATAGAGGTGTGGGCCTCGTGAAGAGTCGTTCAGCAGCCAGGTCTTATAGCATGTGCTGCTGCCTCGACGCCATGAAGCGCCCCCCGGCAGCCCGCAAGCAGATCTTTCCTTCAAGGAACAAGCAGGAAGGCGGCTCGGCAGGAGCCAGGAGCAAGAAGCCAGTGCCGGTGCAAGATGCGAGCCGCCCGTCCGCCTGCACGCTCGCCTTCCTGGCCGCAGGTCAAGATCGTGGCGATGCATCAGCGCCGCTAATCAGACACCAACAGCACCACTAGTAGACAACCGGTAGAACCGTAAGAGTATGACACCCAAGTTACCTCATCGCCGCGCGCCTTGCCCGCCCAACGGAGATCTGCCGAAAGGGGTCATTTCCTGCGTTGCTCTCCGTTCCAAGCCGAAGCAAGCTTGTTTCGCTTCATCGTTACTCATCACCTCCTTTGCCCGCGCTTTCAGGAAAGTAGTAGTGCTGACGACAAGCTGGATTAGCGTCGAGCTGATGATCCGTGATCTGCTTGTCGCCAGGCTGCACCGGGCGCCGAAGGACATGACACAATCCGTCGCCCGCTCCGAATGTCTCATCGTCATGTTGCACTTGATCCGTGGGTGAATGTAGCTCCGCAGCACGCGGTGAGGGGTTGGCTTGGCGTTCGGTTCCGACGGAGAAACTAGTGCGAGTGAAATGCTTGCTTCGCCGCAATGCCATCTTTGTTGCTCGGCCTCGTGACGATTGTGCAGGGTCTCAAGCTCACATGCGGTGCAGCCGTGCGGAGATGATAGCGATAGACGGAGATCAAGCCTGACTAGTGGTGGAGCTATGAAGAATAGGCGCTTCAACCATGCGGAGCGAGCGCCGATATTGGCCCTCAGGCGCCAAAGGCCAAAGTCGCTTGCGTCCAGCGGGTTCGATAGATACACTCTCGGCAGGTCTGCCCGTCTCGTCGCGGAATCGAGCTGCACACGTCCCTCGAGACGCCTTGACGCTTCAGCAGAGGCGCACCATGCGGATAAATTCCATGGCTTTGTGCTGGACAGCGTGAATGCCGGTCGATCTGACGTTGGGGTGGCCAACGATGAACATGGCTAGTCAATCGTCGACTTTGCGACCAAGGGGCAACAGCGCACACAACTCGTCCCGTCCAAAGCATCAAGCCATCCGACAAGGCAGCGGATGCGCGAAACACCCTTGGCGGTCGCGGGATGTTCGGGCGAGAAGGGCAGGTTTCAGCATAAGAGCGGCCTACGCCGACCGTGTGACCTCGGTCATCGCGGCCATGTCCTCGCCTCTCATCAACATAGACCGCGACAGACACACAAATAACCTTGAGACGCATACACCCTTCAAGCTCACCGCTCCATCTCACGAGGTCCCGTCCCACGCTCAAATGCTCTAACGGCAATCTTCCTCATCCGCTCTGCATGCTAGACTCTTCCCACGACGCCGTGCATCACCTTCCATACGCCCATACCACCAACACACCATGCCTCAGCCCCGTCCGTCCGTCCCGGCACTTAGCCTTCCGCCCACCGACGAGTCCGCGACGTTTCAACATGTTCCAGACGGCCCGCTCAAGCGCGAATGGGAGCCCGGATGCCAGCCGGATGAGGTGTATGACCGCGTCTTGCCCGGCTGGAGGGCGGCCATGCGCAACTGGCTTGTGCGGCGCTTGAGGGACGAGAAGGACACGATGGCGCAGTGGCAGGCGGGAATCCGAACCAAAGGGCGCGATACATATTTCTACTGGACGACGATATTTGGCAGTGAGTCACCTTGATTCTTCGGGCCGGGAGCTGGGGAAGCAGGGCGAGGTGGGAGAAGGCAGTCGCGTCGGGAGTGGGCACAGCTCGGGGATGCCGGATGAGCAGCCGCCTGGAGCGAACAGGAATGGTCATCTCTATTGCATGACCAGGGGGATCACGCCGACCAGGGTCATGGGGATGGTGGTTGGAAGGAAAGCAGGGCCGGCAGCTGACGTCCAGCACATACCTTCTTTGTCGCCCTCCTCCCCATGTTCTTCTTCTTCCACAACCCGATACGCGGTCGAGGGTGAGCTATTTCTAAGGCTGCTTGGCTCTCTAGCTCACGTCCAGGCTGCTGTATATTGTCAGTCTAGGCGTGTATATCTCTTCGTTCGCGAAGGATCTCGTCTGCACGCCCCGGCCATATAGTCCGCCGATGATCAGACTATGTGAGTTGGTTGACAGAGTAACCGAGGCGTCTGAGCTGACATTTCTCAGCCATGAGCACGCATCACAATGAATACGGTCAGCTGGCGCAGATTGACTTACGCGTCGGGCTGATCGTCAGGCTTCCCCTCATCTCATTCCACCAATGCCGTCAGCATCGCGCTTTTCTTCGCGCAGATACTGTATGAAAGCCGAGCGCAGGTTGGACTGTGGCCAGTCGCTCTGGGCTTCACACGTGAGCCTCTCGGCTCTTGTGCTCGTGAATGGCGCTTATCGGCAGTGACTGCGTTGTACATGACGAGCGTCGTTGGAGGTCGGCTTTACACCGGAATGCATTCGACCGGTGAGTTGTGTCTGGATGAGTCGACGAGCCACATCTCACGTGCAGCCGATGTCATTGCAGGCATCCTCATGGGCCTCTTTTGCTGGGCCTTCTGGATATTTGCAGGTGATGCATCAGAAGCCTGGGTCAACAGCGGCACCATCTGGGGTGAGTGTCGAACCGCCGACAACGTTCACTACGACTGACAGCAGTTCCGGCCATTGTCGTACCCACAGCACTTGCCCTTGTTCACTTCCATCCCGAACCCGTCGACGACTGCCCATGCTTCGAAGACGCCATTGCCGTCCTGTCATGCTCGATGGGGTCATTTGTCGGACATTGGCAGATCGTCTCACAAGGCGTGACCGACCTATACATCGCACAGGCGCCTATCCTTGATCACGGACTCGTCGGCGCAGCGTTCATATCGCTCTACAGAGTCATACTGGGTATGAAAAGCTGTGCTTTGGCGTCCATAGCTTATCGCAGGTCTCGGCATCATGGTCGTCTTCCGAATCATCGCCAAATCCGCCTTGCTGCGAATCCTGCCCCCGATCTTCAGACGGGCTGCGGAGATGTACGATCTTGACTTGACCACACGTCGTTTTTACAAGGCCGCTACGTGAGCTAGACCATTCTTCAGCTCAGCATAAGCTCACGAGTAGCGACTACAACACGGTACCCCAACCGCCCATTTTCACCGTTCCGTCCGTGCTCGACCTGCATGCCGCCAACGAGGCCCCTTTCCCGTCCAGCAAAAACGACAACATGAGCGGCACTAGCTCCATGAACAACTCACCGCTGCCCAGCGCGACTCCCTCGCCGACCCTCCATAGTCCAAGCGCGAAAGGCGGCCTGCCGTCGACTGCTCAACTCGATGGCCTGAGGCGCAGAGGTGACAAGAGCAAGCAGGATCCGCTCCGATCCGAGCCCGGCAGCTCAATGAATGAAACGTACGGTGGAGAGCAGTATGTCTGGGTGTCGAAGCGGCAGAGGATCTCTCGCGCTGAGCGAGCAAAGTACGATGCGGAAGGTGAGCTGCCAAGTTCAGGAGGGATTCTGAAGCTGACGAGTAGTGTTGACGAAGGTGGGAGTGTATGCGGGGCTGGGTTACCTCGCGACGACCCCGATCCCTTTATTGTTCGGATACATCGAGGGCATGTGGTTTGGGTAGAGATGTCGTCTCTCAAGTATAATTCCTCTACAATATAATCAGCGAGCAACAGATGCATGTGGTACAGTACAATGATCGCTTTCAGCTTGATTTGCGGGGCTATTGGTTCATGCTGTGCCGAGAGCTACCAGCAGTGGCCGCATTCCTCTATGTGTATGTGCGGGGATGCGACAACCCAAAGCTGTCTCAGAGACGTTGTAACGAGGTTGTCATGCTGTGGAGCTGCGGCCCGGGAGAAAGTACGTCGCTCGGCGTACAGCACTCGTTGAAGAGGTACGGCAGGGATCGCGATGTTCGGTTTGAAGCCAAGGGGGCGTGGTCGACACTGGGCTGTACAGATCCGATTGCTTGAATCGTGACGCTTGTCCCGTCTCTGATCCAGTCAGCGAGTGACCAGCTTCTCGTGGAGCCGGGCCTTTGATGCTCCGCTTTGGCCAATCAGCTAGGACAACCTGAAACGGAAGTCGCCGCTGTCAACGGAGGACACCGCGAGGGCGATCGTTGAGCAGGTCTCCTTCCTTCCAAATCGAGTACTCCTGCCCGACGGCCAAGCCCCAACTGGGTCGATCGAGGTGGTGCGCTCTTCATCAAGGCTTCGCCAATGGCGATGACGATGAGCTGGAGCTCTTGCAGCGTGTCGATGAAAGGTCGCTACCATGCGCTTGTGTTTGAAGCTTCGAAATATCAAATACACCGGGTCGAATCGGGCACGCACGGGCGTCCGATGCGGGAAGTTTCGGAAGAGACTACGATCGCGAAGCTACGTAAGTAATCTACCTCCCGCTGAGGCCATGATTCTCGTACTTTCTCTCTTTGCAAGTACAGACAGCTTCACCAGGATGAGTGATGGCAATTTTGACCCCAATACTCCAAAGGGGACCGTACAGCACCGCTCGAGCTCGAGCTGCGCTCAATACACGCAGACTACTGGAGTAAGCCTTCTCACCCCACTGTGTAACTCGGAAGCGCTTCTACATGACGTCTGAAGTCCGCGCGCCAAGGAAGAATGACTGACCAACAGATGCTCACTGAGACCGTCGTGCCGTCACATGCGCGCGATGCTTCAGACACGTCCTCTTTGCCCCTAACGCCACATTGCATCAGGTGCCGCAGGCCGGTCGTGGTCACTCCGGGAGGCACCTACTGCCCTTGGTGCAGCGGCGTGCCTCGTCCGAAACTGAGTGAGGACGTCAGTACCTGATCAGCCTCCTGGCCGAGCGCTACGATGTGCTATTGCGTTTGATGTCTTGCAGCGGGATGCGCACTAGTTTGATGGTGAGGCTGGAAGAATGTCAGTGGCAGGCTAAACAGGAGTACCACCTGTTTGGACGTGTTCATACGCATTGTGAATGAATGGTCTCGATGTCCCCACGGGCGTGCCGTTGCGAGCCTTCCAAACGGCTACTTATGTGTGTAGACGTCTTGATGCGGCCTGCATCGGAATCCGGCATGGGTGTCGCCCCGGCTGTGAAGAGATCCACTGTTGACGACAGGCCAAAGGGCTTGACGCACTGTTTGGTCACTCGGACCGACGTCCAGTGCCAGTCCTTGACCCCAGTGATCGCCGGTGAGCGCAGATGATCAGCGGTACAGAGTGCATTCTGCGGTGACCGATCAGTGACCAATCGTCGACGATGGTGGAGAGGCTGGGCATGAAATGGGTCGCGATCGGTCACGCGCCCAATGCGCATGCTCTTGTCGTCCAACAGAGGCATTGTTGGTAAGGCTTTGAAAGCCATCTCAGCTCGTCCACCTTGTACCTGAAGGCGAAACGACCCGCGGACTGTAACCGTTCCAGCCATTGATGGCTGGAGACAGAGTCACTGAGAACGACGCAGTACCGGCGATCCATCGATCAGCCCTGTTGCCCGCGTCTCCGGGATACGCTGCGAGATGGTGAGCACGTCTCCGCTGTTGTAGGTGACACGTGGCATTGTCTCGGTTGTACGAGGACCGCTCGGAGGTGATTTGATGCACCTGAGCGTGTGTCTCGGATATAAGCTGAAATGCTCCCACCCCTTGCTTCCGCGCCTAGACCGGGTGTCACGTCTCTACACACCCTCCTGTATGGTATCGTCTCATTTGGGTCTCCATATGTCGCAGACCTCTTTGGGTGCCGGTCCTCAGTGCCCTCGTCCCCATCGTACAATGCCTCAGGAGCGGACACTGTGTCGCGCTCGCCCGCGACCGTCTCATCACTGCTATGAGGCGTGCGCTAACGCGGATGTATTGGAGTATTGGAGTTCCGGCCGGGCAAGCCCGCACCATATTGCATGTTTCTCAATGTGCAGACCATTGTCCGTGAGAGCGGTTCTCAACTCTAGCGTCTTTGTCTGTGATGGGCATGTTGTGTGTGGGAATGTGTGGTGCGCGAGCATCGAGACTCGAGGCTCCGACCCGGCGCAATTTAAGCTCAAAAGCTGGGTACGCTCTGACATCTACCACGCTTCTACCCTCCTTTCGATCATCCACTTTGTGCCTGTCCTGCTCAGATTAGTCCCCGTGGTGCACGACGACACGTCGACCGTCCACGCATACAATCCACCTGGCGCAGCGTGAACGATCCATCAAACCTTCGACCCTTCCTGTGATATTCACCGCCCTTCTGTCTCGCTTCTTCGCTTCGTCTATACTGCTTGAAACGCCTTGCCCATACATAACCACTCTCTTCCCTGTCCCGGTATCTTCGGCATACAACATGGCCACTATCCAGGGGTTCAACGAGTCCGCCGCGTCGGCGCTATTCGAGTCGCAGAAGGTTCGTCCAACCCTGCTGCCACTTCCGGGCTAAGTCGCTGACAGGCAGGGTATCATGCTGGGTACGACTTCAGCCACCCTAGTCGTGATCGATATCGCTGATAATCAGGGTGCCAGTTCGCGTCGCTGGTCATCGACACATTCCTCGCGTGAGCGTCCCCGCTGTATCACCATGTTGCACCTCACACCGCGCGCCAAGGTCGTGTAACACTGACCGCAGTGGCGTGCTCGCGATGCAGATGCACAAGTACTTCACGTGAGCGCCTGTATCGACAATGCAGTCGCGGCAGTACTCATCGTCAGTCTTCAGGCCGACGATAAGCGATGGACCAAGGCCATCGTCATCTGGACGGCTGTGAGTGGCACGCGTCGATGCGCGGCGTTCACCGAGCTGACGGAAGATCATGAACACCGTGGTGACCTGCTATTACTGTACGTCAGGCCTTCCCTCTCCTGTCCGTCTTCCTCAAGCATAGCCTCTTCGAGCTCATTTGAACGATGTGGGGTGTGCTGAGTCCAAGGGGCCTACATTTCATACCTCTTCTGCGAGAAGTACGGCCAGTGGCTGTGAGTGTTTTGGCTGCCCTTCCCCATAGAGCAATGCTGACATGCAGACCGTGGCTCGAGGTCAGGTAAGCGAGAAATGCAACATCACTGGATTGTCCGACCAGCACTCACCATCAGGTGGCTCATGTTGATGCCGACATTCGATGGTGAGTCCGCCCCACCCTGCTGCCACACTCGCTCACCTGCCAGTAATGTGCGTCGCGGTCGTGCAAGGCTTCTTCGCGTACCGCGCCTTCCTCTTGATGAAGCGCAACTGGTTCGTCCTTGGTCTGATTTGGGTAAGTCTCCCCGGTGGACTTGTTTGTCAGCTTCTGCTAATGCCAGGCGTTGATACTGGCTGCGTAAGTGTTGACCGAAACAAGGGTACTCAATCGACTGACAGTCAGGGTAAGCGGAGCTGTGGGAGTTACCGTGAGCTCTCCACAACGTTGAACTATCACGGGACTCATCTCAGATCGTCTTCGGCGGACAAGAGTCTCTTCTAGGAGCCGACAAGTCGGGTCCTACTCTCATCAGTCAGCCGACCACAGTACCCCGCAGCGGCTGTTCTGACCTCCAGCGTGGACATCGACCACCACTGCCGCCGATGTCCTGATTGCCGGCTTCATTCTGTACGGCCTGCTCCAATCCAAGTCCGGGTAAGCTGTGATGTGCATGGAAGGTATCAAGCTAAAACTCAGCTGGGCACACACCGACAAGGTATGTTCGCGTAGTGCGACATAACTGTATCGCTGACACGCCAGCTCATCACGCGCCTGGTCAGACTAACTTTCGAGGCCCAGCTTCCACCGACGTGAGTACAGTCATGCTCTGACCGGTCGAGTCGCAACTGACGCGAAGGTTCCTCTCGATCGCGTACCTCGCGGAGTGGTGTAAGCTCTATCGCCCCTAATGCGAGACACCAAGTTGACGCGAAGGTGTTCAGCCGTCGTCGCTCCTCGGCGCATTGTTCCAGGTCCGCTCTGTGTTCGGCGTCACGCGTTCTTCAGCTGACGTCCAGGCGGTCCAGTGCAAGGCGTACACCGTTGGCCTCCTTTTCTCCCTGAACTCGCGCATCGAGCTCGTCGCCAAGACCAAGGCGGGCGAGACTATTGGCAACGGCGCTGTGCCCGTGAGCCCTACCTATCAGCTCATCGCGTCCGCGCTGATTGTCAGGCCCAGGTGTACGGCATGTCCACTCGAGGCTCCCGGGTCAACCAGGGCACGATCCAGATCCAGGTCGAGCACGAGACCGACACTTACGTCACTGTACGTCTTGGCGGTAGCCACCCCGGCGCAAAGTGGACACAAGCGCTCACTGCAGGGATATGAGGAGGAGGCAAAGCGGGGCGACACGTACCACGACGTCGAGGAGGGGCAGGTCAAACACGAAGTGCCGTACGGAAACGACGTCAGCACCACTGTGCTCACCCACCCGGAGCAGACTCTGCATTAGACCGCTTCACCGGCTCCGCGTCGGGTCGCGCTATGTCTTTCGAGCTTTCGCCACGGCCGACCCAGTCCTCGACGTGCGCCCATCGACCGAAGTGTCGGCCGCTCTTTTCTCGTGCTCAACGATTCTCACCACCGCCTAATCATCCACGCATTTGACTGCACCTGGTCAAGCTTTCTTTGTTTGTTTGCGTTTCACCGGAGGGTCTTCTTGACTATATCCCACATGCGTATGCTATACATTCTTTTCCCGATACTGCAACGAGAGGCTACACGATCGTGCGACATTCCACCCGTCACTCCTTTGGTTTCCTCTCGACCCAAACAACGACCGCATGGTATCTCTAAGTGCTGACGACATGATTAGGTGCTTCAACGCCGCGCGACAAGAAGTAGCGCTGCGATTCAGTTGACCAGCTACCCTCGCACACACGTTGTCCAGCTTGTTGTGAGGGAAGGAAACCCATCTTTTTCGGCCCAGAATAGCCTTTAGTCTTGAATCAACGCGGAGCGATCCCTGTGCCTGAACTATGAGCGCGTATAAACCTCCTTTGAAGTGGATCGCCACTACTGTAGACCAGGGTTCAGTGGCGGGACCGGATCGACAGTCCTTTGGCGTTTGAGTACTGTGCTTACAACTATGCGTGACAACACGATCGCTGAGCCGGGGCCTGGTGGTACTGGATTTGCACTGCGGCGGCACCGACTTGCTCGCTGCCGAATATATAATATGCGCATCAGTGAGGGGTGGTCATGAATGCGCGGTGACCTAAAGAAGGAGATCCAGTGGGCCGTCGACGACCCTTCAGCCACCGGGAGCCATTACCCGTTGGTTATCCTGCAGGGAGTCAAAGGTACCCTCGGACAAGTATACAAGCGCCCCGAGACCTATTCCTAGCTGGTCCATGCTGCCGCAAAGGAGGTCAGGCTGGGGCCGCATAACGACATCGGTCCAGTGCTTTCCCGCGGACAACGTTGGCGCGATTTCTTGTGTGTCGGTGGGGCACGCTATTACAAGGGCAGTATCGTAGGTGGCAGAGCGGAAGGGATCTGACTGATCGACTGCTCAGCCCGACGCCGGCCAAAAAAGCTCCGAGGCTGACGTCGCTGGCAGAGTACCCCACTTGACGACGCCTAGCACGGATATCCACTGATCGCGCCAACCGAGGATCGTTTTGATCCCCAACTCGCTCCCGCATCGGCCAGTGCGGTCGCGGTCCAAGTGGCCGCGGTCAGGAACGGGACGAGAAGCTGAAGGTACGCAGACCTCGAGGTGGCATAGCGCGGGTGTAATTGCTCGTGGGCGTATATAGCAACGGCCTAGAGACTTGAGCTTGAGTCCCCCTGCCCCGACTTCACCCACGACCCGACTTCTTGCTACCGCTCGCCACTTTGGTACTTCGTTGTCCTACTCATCACTAGACCACACTCATCCGCGGCGCGCACATCTATCCGCGTCCACTGACAACTATCATTCAAAATGGCAATCCCCGTCACCGAGGCCGAAATTGCGGCGGTCTTCGCTCCCAAAGCGGTGAGTGCTCTCTCGCTCGGCAGCTTTCAACAAAGCTTCATTCGACTCGACGACTACAAGCTGATGACAGAAATTCTCGCTGGGATGCATGTTCTCGCAGGTCGTCGTCGACACCTTCTTCGCGTGAGCCTGCCCTTTGAGAACGCCGCATGAACACGGGCTGATGGCCCAGCGGGATCTTGACTATGCAGGGTATGTCCATCGTCGCATAGTCCCCCATCCAGCCGCCGCTGACAGCAGTCATGACCTACATCAAGTATCAGCGAAACGACAGCTGGTGGACCAAAGCTATCGTCATCTTCGCTGTGACGATCAACCTCGGCATCACCGTCTATCTCTGGGTACGTCCCCGCAGCCCCACATCCATCACCCTACCACCAAGCATCCCCCAGCCTCGCATTTGGATGTGATCCTCTCCCCGCCCTCGCCGCCACGTCTGTAGGTGCTGATCCGCAGTGGTTTGGCCAATACCTCTTCGTCGAGAACTTTGGCCTCTGGGCCCCTTTCGCCGAGACCAAGTACCTCGCACCCTTCCCGTTCCTCGATTCGCTCAACTCCGGCGCGTGCCAGGCGTTCTTCACTTACCGCGCCTGGCGACTGATGAACCGTAACTGGGTCATCCCCGTCGTCTGCGGCGCTCTCATCCTCACCTCGTGAGTCTCCGAGCATCGTAGCCGCGCGGTGCATTCGCCGACGGACAGCATCGGGGCGACTCTGTCGGTGTGGATCATCTTCTCCAGCTACGAGTCGCTCTTCCAGGCCGCCGGGGTGTCCGTCCCCGAGAACCGTGAGTCAGCGTTCGGGAATAGTGAGATTGATGCTGACGGCAGTGTGGCTTGCGTCGATCATGTCCGCCGATATCATTATCACTGTCTCCAGTAAGCTGCTCCTGACCCGAACGAGGGTGACGCTGACGCCAGTCCTCACTGGCCTGCTGAGGTCCAAGACGGGCTGGTCCCACACCGACCGAGTGAGTCATCTCATCCGCTCTCGGCATCCTCGCGTGAGCGTCGTCACTGACGACCAGACCATCACCAGGCTCATCCGAATGACGCTCGAGTCGCAGGTCCCGCCCACCTTGTACGTCGCAGCCACTGGCGGTTTCACCCTTGAGCTCACCACAGCATCGCCATCGCGTTCATGGTCGAGTACGGGATCGAGCCGTCTTCGCTCTTTGGATCCACCCTCCAGGGTATCCAGCCCAAGTTCTACGTCCTCGGTCTCATGTACACCTTGAACCAGCGAGTCAACTTCCGCGCCCAGTGGGCCACCGACTCGAACGAGCCGGTGAGTGACCCCGCTCTTACCCTCACCAGTTCGGACACCATCTGCTGCTTCAAAGAGCGTATAGTACTAAGTGGCAGACGCCCATGTTCGCTATGTCGGACCGACCCAACCAGAGGACCATCCAAGTGGAAATGGAGACGGAGACCTACGTCCAGGTACGCCCAAGCCACTAAACTCGAGGCCTGTGCTGCACGTGCTGACAGAAGTCCGAGACCGTGGCGCCGCATCAGCGAGGGCTCAACCGAGTGAGCTTGAGCGGGAGATGCTCAGAATCAACTGACCGTAGACCAACTCCGACCTCGCCGATGAGAAGCCCAAAGACCTCGAGGCCGGCTCGGAGATCCACACCGAGGTCTCGTACGGCTCCAAGACCCGACTCGCCAAGTGACCTTGTCCAGGGTGGCAGCCGACCTCCTGATCAGGGCGAGCAGACAAAACGGCACGAGCCTGAACAAGTGGGGAGCGGTAAGGTATGAGGCGAGCGCAGCTCGGTCGGGAAGCGAGGAATTGCCGGACATCAAACAGAGTCGCTCTGCCCATGCGTTAATGATACTTATTTGAACGACGATTTTCACGTCTATGCATTGGCCTGATCCGTGACATGTTTCGGTGGAACATCAGTCGATGAGCTTCGTGCCCGTGTCACATGCAGCTTACAACGCAGCCCCAACCCGGGGGGTTCTCGCGACTTGAGATGGGACCTGCCACGAGTGCGCAACCAATACTCCCGCGCAGGACCGGCTGCCCAACAAAGCTTAAGCCGGGTGGACCACCTCCACCGGGCCATTTGCGGTACCTTCGCCCGCGGCATGACTGGCGGGTGCCAGTCAACATGCATGCAGTCAATCTTCTCATCCACCTCGTATCGCCCTGCACGCGGTATTGCTCCCTCCTAGCTCGGCGAGACTATCCCAGCGGGGCTACGTGGCGGCGCACAGACCGCGTACACGTCAACCGAACTTGGCGCACCCTCCACCTTGAAAGTTCAGTGCATGGCGGGTATAAAGGCCCACTTCCCACGCCTCTTTCCGCCCTCTTTCCAGCCTTTCACCCTTCTTCTTCCCGCATAGACACCATATACCGTCCATTCACACAGCATGAAGTTGCTACCCTTCTTCTTGCCCTTCATGCCGCTCATGGCCTCCGCTCTTGACGCGCAGCTCCCATTGACGAAGCCCAAGCAGGAGATCACCATACTGCCCTGGGAGAAGGTCTTGCAGTGGGTCCATCCCGCGTGGTACGCCGGGTGAGCTCAGTTACTTTCCAGTCTCGCTCGAGCTCATGTCAGAGTTGTCTACTGCAAGAACAAGAACATTCAGGACTGGACTTGCGGAGGTGAGTCACCCCCTCCCCTCTCCCCCTGAGACCCCCCTCGCCCTTTCCAACGGCCCTGGACAGTGTAGAGATGGAAGTCACACGGCTGGAGAGGTGGCTTGCTGATCTTTAGAACCCTGTGACAACCTCGCCAAGCCGCAGCAGATCGTCGTTGGCGGCGATGGAGGCTGGGATCCTCGCTGTGAGTAGCGCAAACCCAAGAGGGTTCCCTACAACCCGCCGGCTATGTCCCTCTTTCGCGAGACCCTCGACCCAAACGGCCATCGGCAAGCATCAGGACTGCCCCGCTCCTTCCCACACCCGGTCGCCAGGAAACCATACAATGCCGTCACCCACGCGAACACTGACGCCCAGGGCTCGTCGCGACTCTCCCGTCCGACACGCTCCTGGTCTCCGTGGCAGGGACCGACGCCGCATCGAACTACTCCGTGTCCATCGACCTCGACTTCAAGCTCGTCGACTCGGAGAACACCTTCTTCCCCGGTTCTGTCAAGCAGGACATCCAGTTCCACCGAGGCTTCTACCTCGCTTTCAAGCGCATCATCCCCGACCTAAACACCGCCGTTCAGACTGGGGTGGAGGGCGGCGCCAAGACTATCATCGTCACTGGTCATTCCCTCGGTGAGCTTAGAAGTTTCCATCAGGACCACAGCTCACGGCAGGCGGTGCTCTCACGTACCTTGTCGGCACGTACCTACAGAAACGCTACAAGGACGTGACGGTCTACATTCGAGCCTTTGCTCCACCGAGGGTCGGGAACAAAGTGAGTGCTGTCAGTCATCACCCGGAGAAGAGACTAACGCGAAGGCTTGGGCAGACTACGTCGATGCGACGGTGAGCTTACGACCCGAATTCCCGGTATGCATCTGACGGGTAGTTCGGTCTCCGCGCTCAGCACATGGTCAACTTCCAAGACGCCGTCCCGCACCTCCCGCCTCGTATCAACGGCTTCTGGCGCCCCTCGTGGGAGGTCTGGCAGCAGCCCAGCGACGAGGATGGGGGCTCGCGATACTGGCTCTGCGAAGGCCAGGAGAACCTCGACTGCTCTGACCAAGCGTATTCGCCCGGCCGAGAGGTCCTTCTCTTGCCGTACTTCGTCAACCAGCTTGGAGTCGCCCAGCACCTCGGGCCGTATGTCAACGTCACGTAGGTGCTGTCCGATTAGCAAGGCAAGCAACCAAGTTGACGATCAGGCTCAGCAACATAGACTGCCCGAAGTAGGCCCTGCTGACTACCGGGGCTGGAAGCGAGCAGTATGGACCGGACATTTGCTCTCTTTTGTATATAACGCCGATTGGCAGCCAACGGCTCGACAGGACGATTTTGGGTTTCAAGATAGAAGCATGCATGACAGGTTCTATGTATTCTACGTGTTATGAATCGATATTGATGAGTGTGGCCCTCTATCAAAACGTGCCAGCCGTGAAGGTGTTTGCGACTGGTACATTCTGCAAGAAGGCCTCCGACCTCGTTGAGGCGAACCCCGTCGAGATCGGATCACTATCGCCGTCTAGTTTATCCTGCGCCGATGGAGGTAGAAATGATCGGGAGGAAGATAAAAACGGCAAGTATCGTGGGAGCGCATGCGGAGAGCTTTGCAGAAGTGCGTGGAGCGTAGAGGCTGGGGAAAGGAGGGGAGGGAAGAATGGGAAGGATTGTCAAGGCGACGTCAGCTTAGGCCGACGGCCGTCCTCGAAGCCATGTGAGTGAGCTGGTCGGTTGGGAATTTGCAGCTGCGCCGCGCTGGGTCAGTAGCACAGCGCCGCGCTGGGTCAGTAGCACAACCAGTACCCGATCTCACCATGGTATACATTGACGATCATACGGCATACTCGAAAATGTGCGCATAATCCCCATACAACATACCCGAGCACTGAGCTGCCGGGCTGTCCTGCGGGGCGCAACGGTACTTCTAGCTCTCCCGCTAAATAGCTGTTGTCGTGAGAGGTCGATCTGTGGAGATGCAATGACACTAGCGACAATAGAAGGAGGCAAGGAATGAAGAGCAACAGCAAGACCGGCGCTGGAAATTTGGCCCCTAGCAGACTGGGACCGGGCACGGTGAAGCATTGTGGGATTAATTGGGTTAAATGGGAGGAAAAGTTAATCGCGTCGCGCATTGACCCGCTGGCCGGCTGCTGGCTGTTGCTGCTTCCCCACGCTTGCACGCGTCACTCTCCACGCCTCGCTGCTGTCTGCCTGGACCGACCACCGACCAGACCACCGACCGTTGATCAAAGGCCTGTCATTGTCGGATATTGTTCTTCCCATCTCAACGTTGCCTCGCATATAGACACCCTCCCTGCCCTCTGACGACTTCTCACGATCCCTTAGACTGAGCAATCATGGTGAGTGCCCGGTCGACGCATCGCAGCTGCCAAGCTGTACCTTTGGCAGCTCGTCACTTCCCTCCGCCACCACTTGGTCCATTAAGACTCGCCGCTGACTCTGCAGGACAAGATCAAGGAGGTCAGCTAGCGGACGTGTGGGTGGTGGAAATCAGCTAACATGTAGCGATTCGTCGTCCTCGGACAGAAGATTGACGCTGCCGAGGCGCGAGCCGAAGCCGCCGAGGCTGAGAACAAGAAGGTGCGTTGACCGTCGGGCTCGACTTGCGTGCGATAAGCGTACACCGAAGCTGATCACCGTTCTCCTGCTCTTACATCGCTCGATCTTGCTCGCTTATACGACTCCACCGCATCCGCCCGTCGTTGAACGATCACCCGCCCCCCGCAGCTCAACCAAACCCTGCTCGAGCGTGACCAAGAGCTCAGCTCGCTGCAGCACAAGCTCTCGCTCGCCGAGGAGGAGCTCGACAAGTCCGAGGGCAAAGTCCGAGATCTCAAGTCGGCCGCGGACGAGGGCGACTCGCACCGCACGACGGGGGAGAACCTCGCGCGTAAAGTGCAGCTGCTCGAGGAAGAGCTGGACAAGGCGGAGAAGGACCTGCGCGAGACGACCGAGAAGTGCGCGCAACCCCATCGAGAGACATCCATCTGACGGCAGGCTGCGACAGGTTGACGTCAAGGCCGAGCACTTTGAGAGGCAGGTTACGCGCGTGGAGCAGGAACGAGACGAGTGGGAGCGAAAGCACGGCGTCAGTGGTGGCCAAGCGGGGCGTAGTATGGGCATGAGGCTGACCTGCAGGAGGCCGTCGAGAAGTACCAGCAGTCCAAGCGGGAGCTGGACGAGGTTGTCGCGCAGATGGAGAGCTTGGTATGTGGTGTTGGACCTGGGGCGTCGGATCGCGCTGACTGGGCAGTAAGCGGGCGCAGACGAGACTTGATGTTTCCAGCACCTTATTCCTTTCATATTCGGCCACCCGTTTCATGCAGATATGTCATGCCGCTACGCATCTTCAGCATTGACAGCTTGTGCACGACGACCAACATCTGGCAATCACGATTCATCACCTAGTCACACGGTAATATAAGCCTCGTACTATTCCCTCACCCCAGAACAAGCACGCATCTAGTGAACCATCTCCTGCATCGCCATGAGCTCTCTACAGCTTGCCGGCTTCCTTGAGCGACTGCGCGCTCGCCTTGACCGACTCCTCCATCGAGATGAAGTTCACACCGAGCACCTCCCGGGCTTGCCGATTCGAGGTCTTTTTCGTCTTGCCGAGTTCGGGAAGGATCGTGTCAACTGAGGACGTCACGCACGAGATAGCTCTGATAAACCAGTCTGGAAGTGTCCGCACATTCTTGCCCAGGGCTTGGCCGATCTCCTGCAGCGTGGTGAATGTGCCGTCACCCGACGTGGCGAGGAACCGCTTGCCGTTGGCCTCGGGCAACGTCATCGCGAGGATGTGCATGTCCGCGACGTCCCGCACGTCCACCGCGCCCAACGATACCCTCGGCGCAGCAGGCAGCTTGCCACTCGCGATCTGGCGGATGACGTCGACCGTGGTGCCGATGTCGGTCGTGCCGGGCAGGAGGGGCCCGAAGACTCCAACGGGATTGATCACCGCCATCTGCAACGACGGATTTTCCTTGACAAAGTTCCATGCGGCCCTCTCTGCGAGTGTCTTGGACTTGAGGTATGCACCCACGCCCTCTGGGTGGTTCGGGTCCGTCCAGCACGTCTCGTCCAGCGTACGGCTGTAGTCGTCTTGGCCGTATCCTAGTGCGGCAAACGACGACGTCACGACCACGCGCTTGACGGTGCCCGCGGCCTTGGCGAAGCGGAGGACGCGCAGAGTCCCTTCCACGGCGGGGCGGATGAGCTCGTTCTCGTCTTTGGGCGCCGCTGCCGGGAAGGGGCTAGCGACGTGCAGCACAAAGTCGCAGCCCGCCATGGCTGTGCTCCACCCTGCGTCCTCGAGCAGATTGGCTTCGAAGAAGGTCAAGCGAGATTCCCACGACTCGCGGTCGACGCTTGGGAGGACTTGGCCTTTGACCTGGGACGATTTCGACAGAGATCGTACGGTCGTGCGCACCGTGTAGCCCTTCTTGAGCAGCCGCTGGACGACATGCGAGCCGATAAAGCCGGAGCCGCCGGTGACGAGGACAGTGGTGTTTGAAAGAGAGGTCATGTTTATACGAGAGCTGAAGAATACACTTTCACTGACAGAGATTGTCACCCGTATTTATATGTAGCTCGCAATACGACGTTTGCAGGTTGGCTCGGTCACTATCCGGATAGTTCGGGGATCTCAGACATGTGACGGACGCAATTGTCTGAAACTGGCGCCCGGGGGCCGCCCAGGCCGACGGGCATCGATATGCCCAAGATTGCCCCGGCGAGCCCAGATCCTGTTATCAGAGCTCAAACGCCGTGCGACCGTGGACGGGTCTTGCATACGCGCCTTCCGGGCCTCTGGGACGACTGATCTGCCTTAAAGTGTGGAGCGTGCCAGATCGCTTTGCCGAGAAGCGGACGGCCCGATGGATGCGCAGGCCCCTCAGGTGCTCCTTTCGCCAAGAGCCGCCCGTGTATGGAAAGCAAATTTGGGCACCGGACGCTATCCACAGGCGGATGTCCTCCTCATCTCCCGAGCTGCCCAATGGCTCTAACGCTGAGAAAGGCCCGGAATAAGCGGGCGAGACCGGGCGCAACGCACTCAAATCGATGAGCTCAATGCCGAACTGCAGATCTGCCCACATGACCGACCTGCCCCTCATGAAATGAAGATGATCTCGTTACATCCGCCCAAGGCACAAGTGTCATGCCCGCTTGCCTGAGAAGCGCAGCTGGTCTATGAAAGCTGGCACAACGTTGTACGAGTCTGCGCAGGTCAGCCACGGGTCACCGCCTCGTTCTATGTGAAACTCACCCCCTCCATACATGACGACTAGACGATAGATGGCTGATAAGGCTAGAAGCAGCATCGCCCACTTCATGCGTCCCACAACGTCTATGATAAGCTTGGGGACAAACGTCTTATCCCGGCGAAGAAGGGTGGTCCTATGGCGGTGACAAACTCACCTAGGAAAGTTATAGATTGAGCGCCCCCATTCCGCCATGTACGCAGATTTTCGTCGACATTCTTCGGCGAGAAGGCGTCTTTGCGCAGATTGCGCGCGACGAATGTATGTGATGGAATATGGCTGGTGTAAGCGATGGCGTTCCATCGAGCGGAGAGTTGGGCGGAACAACGAGGTTTTCAGCAGTCTTCGCTGCGCAGGGTAGGAGCGAGAATACCAGAGAGAACAAGAGCGAGAAGGGCACGATTGTCGAATCTCAGACTATCCGGCCTGAAGGGTGGGACGGTGTATGCTTGACACACGATTGTGGAGCTGCTCAACACTCACTAGACGGATAAACTGGGCGTCGAGTATGCCCTCATCAGACATGTCAATGCCGCTCGGGACAATGGACGGACATAGTCGTGTTCTGCCATCAGTCCGCTGCCTGCTGTTGCTCGCGTCCCCGCTTAGGTTATGTCGTGCACGGCCGACACCGAGTTTGGAAAACGAGATCATCGACAGGCCCGCAGCCTCTGAACTCACGATACTCTTCCTCCCCAAACGACACCTTCTCCGCGCCCACCTCGATCTCCTGCCTGTCAGCCGCAGCCCTCCGAGTCGGACATGCACCTGCACTGGCTGTAGCACTCACTCCAGCCTGGATAAAGTCCTCGCCGCGTTCCACGTCCTCAATCTCCGTGATCTTCGCCTCCTGCCCAGACGACACCAGCGGCGCAAAGTCCGAGTTATCATTGAACGTCATACGCAGCCACGGGACGTCCTTCGTTATCCGTTGTTGGGCTTTGGGGTCGGTATCCGTCGAGACGTAGAGGATGGACGTGGTCTGGGCATCAGCTGAAGCCCAGGAATACCCAATTGACCATGCGCATCGCGGGTCATGCGCCCGTGGAACTCACCTTGTAGTTCTTCAGAGCCGTGCCGGTGAGGTTCTACCATCAGCAGGCTGACCCGACGCCGGTGAGCAGAAGTACTCATACACGATGCAGCTCCTTCAGGTTCTCTGGCGGTCAGCTCTGATACGTCCGGCCCTTCACTCCAGGCAGCAGCCGGCGACTGGTGTGACGCACGTGAACCCTGCTCCGACCCCGCATAGATGATCAACACCTCCTGCTCCTTGAAGAACTTGTCGAGGTCGAGGATGGGACGCCCAGACTGGTCCTCGAGCCGAAGGCTACCGGGTCAGCCCACCTATAGCGCCGGGCCAGCCTGAAACGACCAAGGGAGACGACGTGGGGACTCACCGGCGCAACAGAGGATCCGGGGTGTTGTACAGGCCCGACTGTCCAGCGAGCTCGGGCGGAACGTCCAGCACTCCCATGGTGGTTCTGCGGACGATTGGTGTGCAAAAGGATGTCGCAAGTGATGTGAAGCGTGCTCGTTGCCTGTGCAAGTCCACGAGTATCCGCTAGCAATAATGCGTGGTTGCGGTGCCCGATATTGATCAGCTGAAACGCGGACGTGACGTGGGCTGGTGGAGGCCGCCGGCCATCTCCCGAAGTGCGGTCGTTGACATTCTCTCGGCAAGGAACCCGGTAGAACGGCATACGAATCGCGCATGCCCTGCATACATTTTCCAGGCGGCTCTGCGACGAGCGACGGATTGCGGGCAACCGTCAGGCGATACAACTCGGATACATCACACATGCAAGACGCTGACATCGCCGCATTTAGGCACTCTTCAGCTCGCTAAATCTGGGCCACCGCCGTTTCAGCTCTTCATCCTCCGCCAACGCCGCCAACATAGCATCAAGCGCGGCCTTCCCTTCTGGCGAGATCTCATCCACTTTGACCCGCTTCTTTGGCTTGCCCTCTTTCTCTGCGCGCTTGAGTGGGCGCGAACGTTGGTACAACAGCTCGTCAAAGAGCACATCGGCGTGTTTGTCTGCGCCAGTCGGATCGACATACGCGGACACGAGCAGGGCCTGTTTCAGCGTCCGAGCAAGTACCGCTGTAGCGGACGCCGCTGTCTGCGAAGCGAGCAGCGGCGAAGATGCCGCATCGAAAAGGCTTGGCAGGGTCGTTTCCGAGAAGATGTGCAGCCATGATTGTCGTGAGTCGACAGCGGCCTGTTGCGCCATCGCGAGAGCGAGAACGCACGCGGTGGACCCATCTCCAGTCTCCGAGACCGGCAGGAGGCTCAGCAAATCGGCCGTTACTAGTCCAATGGTCGCAGTCGACCCATCGGCGCGGGAAGCCGTCTTGATAGAGGCGATGAGGCCTGTAGCCCAGCTGATCGGGGCGATGCCTATCTGTTGTAGATTGAGGAGGCTTTGACGCAGAAGCGTTGTGTGTGTGACCTCTGCAAATCAGCTACGCCTACGGTACAGCTCAAACACTGACCTGAGGACGGTATGACGCCCGCGCCGTCCAGCTTCTGCTTCACCGCTGACACGTCGAACGCTGAACTTTTCAGCACGTCCTGCAGGCCAGACGTCGGCTGCAAAATGTTCGCAATCTTTATGCCTGATACGCGCAGGACCGAGTCGGGGAAGGCTGAGCTAGTAATGAGCGTTTGAAGCACTTCGAGATGCAGTGCTGAGATGGGTCTTCGCTGTCAGCTTCGGGGTACAACTCAGCACGAGCCCGACTAACCCGTTCCGGATGATCTCGTCCGCCAGCCATTCAACGATCCCACCCAAGCTCCAGCTGAGCAGCGGCTGTGAGAAGTACGATAGCCCGCTGTGAAGCGTATCTACATCGATCTGCCCCGCAGCAGTGGCAAGAATCGACTGTTGGATCACCCCGGCCGCCAGGCGGTAAAATTCCGCTGGAGTTGTGGCAAGGATGATCTCATCGTCGATTCCATCTGGGCCGAAGAGCGCTTTAATCCAGCCGTTGATGCACGACCGCTTGGATGGGTCCAGGTCGCCGAGTGATACTGCACGACGCGCATCCCGCATCAAGGAGGGGAAGGGGAGCTGTTGGTCAGCTTGGACGAAGGAGAATCCATGCCGCATATTAGTCACGCACCTCATATTGCGAGACGAAAGCCTCCGCGAGAATGACACCCTCTCCAAAGCGCGACTTGCTGTCTTGGGGGTTCTCGATCCGCGCAGCAGGGTCATCCGGATGGTCGAGAAGCTGGCTCTTTATCACCTCGAACCAGGCGGCGGCGTTTATACAACCTCCCAAGCACGCGAGTAATGTCGGCTCCTGTGCCAAATTCACAAACAGGCCTTCGAGCGGCTGTGTGCCTGGCGAGCTTCGAAGCGCCTGCTGGTCAGCCATCCAGCGTCCGTCCTGCTTGCATTGCTCTCACCTCGTAAGCTTCCTTGGCGAGTGACACAGCAGCTCCGGGTGCGAACGCCACAATATGAGACAGAGCTTTTAGATGCGACTTTGGCGCGGAGCCTATGCGGGCCTGATTGTCAGCTTTATGTTTTGACCCTATTGAAAGGGATCGCTCACCGTCAACGACTCGCCATTGCCAATGGCGGGTATCGCCATGCCGGGCAAGATGGCCGATGCATCGCTCCGCTGCAGCAGACCCACTTCGAGCAGCCGCTGGATGATGGTCACCTGCAACGAGCACAACATCCTGGTTGTCAGTCACATCTTGTCCATGAAGAACATCACGTACCATCCTTCCGGCTGGGAGAAGCCGCCCGACTCGTCTTCGGCCTCTGCAGTTTGTACCAGCTTCGTGAGCGTGGTCGATATCCACGCGTTGTACTTGTTCAGTCCCTCCTTTTCACTCGTGAATGCCGAGATCAGGGCATCTTTGAGATCGTCCTATGCGTCAGCTCTCGGTTGACTCATGATGCAACCATGGGTTCTCACTGGATAGCCATAGTCCAGATCTGACGTCCCCTTCCAGTACTTGAGCAGTATCGGCAGCCTCTCCGTAGCAAACAACCACCTCTGAACCATCTCATCTTTTGGCACGCCCTCGTGATACCTCACAGCTGTGGCCAGCGTCTCTCGCAGGAACACCGACGCGTCCGTTGCGAACAACGGGGCCAGGCGAAGTAAAGCGATATGGTTCTCTGGCGGTTTCAGCATCGTCGGGTCGGAGTTTGTCCACCGATTTGAGCGCAGAATGTGGCTGATCTCCCACTCGAGCGAGGCAGACAGAGAGATGCTGGAAGAGAAGGGCGGTAAAGCTGGGACTGGTATTGCCCGGTCAGCGTCACTGGCAATTGCAGGGGCCGGGACGGCGATAGCAGTAGGTGCTGGCACATCGTTGATGTTCATTTGCGCCGCGCCTTGCGTCACCGCAAAGTCGGCCATGAACCAACTGAGGCAGTCCCGCAGGGGGGCAGCGACCGTTTCTGGCAGCGCGGAGGTGAGCGATCCAGCTTCCAGGCTGACATCGAGGGGCGGAGCGGGGTAGGGTTGTAAGGCGGTGAGCAGTCGACCGATCAGCGCGGGAATGGTCGAGGGAGGTGTAGCTGGGAGACAGCATTGCCGAATGAATGGTATGAGAAGTGCGAGAGTGGGTGTCGAGGACGAAGGAGCGTTTGACGGGCCCGGGTCGGAGGAGGGCGTGTCGACGGTGCCAGGGCGTCTGAGCGAGGAGGGCAAGGCGTAGTCGAGTGGGACATTGCTGAGACATAAGGTGGAGAGCGTCACGAGCACAGAGATAGGTATCGTTTGGCCTTCCGAAATCGCGTAGAGGACATGAGTAAGGAGTGTCGTGACTGAGATGACTCCGGATGAGAGGGATAGTGTGAGGTAACCGAGGAGAATCGCCGGAGGGGTCGATGAGCGCAGGACGGCGGAAAGCAGCGCGCCTTGGTGTCAGGCTCAGGCTCGAGAAGGAGCATCTTCGCTACTCACTGGCGATTTCATCCTGAGCGACCTGCGATTCCAGCTCTTTACTGGCTGACCATCCTTGAACGAGCTTCACGAACTGAAGATCAGTGACTGCCGGGAACTTGTAGCGCGAGCGCTCACCTTCCGAGCCGGCAGAGCTCTTCCAGCCGCACGTAATACAATCTGCGCCGCTGTCAGATGCTCGTTGGCCATCACTGAGGTACGTCGCCGACGATGGAACTCTCGAAGTCAACAGACAACAGTGCAACAACAGGCGGCATGCTGGCTCGCCTATCGGGTACCGGACGGTACATCCGAGGAGCGGCGATCGCCGACTATCGCCAGACTGCGCTTCCGTGCACTGAGACCGCCTGTGTAGACAACGTCTGTCAATTTGGTATACATAGCTAGCTGCTCATCCGTCTGATCGAAGGTGGCAACATGTGCAAAGAGCTCCAAATCATCTGTCCGCACGCAGTCTGGAACTACGACGGCTTCGCCGCATTGCCAGGCTAGTACATCGGACGAGGCAATTCTATCCGCCACTCCAACACATTTGCCGCCCCCCTGCTTCAACAGCATCCCGCAAGGAGATCATGGGAGTCAACAAGACTGACTCGGCATGCCCTGAATGGTCGATAATGAACTGGTCATCGTAGGTCCACGCGCGTTGTGACGTCGCAGCAAGATGTACAACAAAAGCGCGGACGAGTGGCGCCCTCCCTACTTAGCCGTGTGCAAAGTATGCTTGAATGGATCGCACGTGAAGGACATGTACAAGATCCAGGCCAATAGTCCCCCATCTTCCAGAAGCTTTTCCATCCAATGCAGTCGATAGTCACTGTCCGGACCCGAGCCAGACGAAGCTCGAACGGTCACCCTTCCAACACCTCATCTCGGCTCTCGAAGCTCGCATATGTGCACCCAAGTGTTCGTGCCAGTTACATACTTGAGGAAATGAAGAATCTCATCCTCCTCATCCGGTGATGGTCCGATCACATTCTCGGCGGCCGTATCCAGATCGTGTCCTGAAGCTGATTTGAAAACGATCTCGCCCCGCTTTGAGGCCGCTTCCGGGTCATCGCGGAGAAGACCACGCACGACTTGGGTGCAGGGGGGTATGTTCTCGTGCCTGAAGTGTCTTCTGCGCCCAGTGTCCCATCCCTCGCGGAATGTCAGATTCAACGCTGTACAGGTCGCAGATTTGTGAGGTCCTGAGGACCATCCCGCTGCCGATCGAAGGAGAGCCAGAGGAGTTTCATCCCGTCCGTTTACAACTCTGCTTTCGGGAGTGAACAACCTTGCAGTTGTCCCCCTTGTCGTGCGTTCTTGGGGTGAGCGGGACGAACGTTGCGTGTTTGACCCATCTTCACCTCGGGAGGGTGGAGACGGGGACGTCTCTTGGCGTGTGTCAGAGGCATTGGCAGTCGCAAAGGACGCCGCTGGCTCGGGCTGAGCGTGATCAATATGCGGGCGGTAGCCGTCGCCCTGGATCCAGGGAGCGACCCTCCCGTTGTATGTCCTTTCGTACCCAGTCGGCGTGCCAACTCGGGTCGGCGCAGTGGAGGTGTCAGACCCGTTGTCCGAGCCGGGCGTTGTTGTGAAGGTGAGGGAGCGTGCAACGGTGAATGATACAAATCGAGAGAGTATCAGAGGCTGAGCGCATGTCAAGGTCATGCGTAGTCTGGGCGGGACGATTCGCCTTAGCTCCACACAGAGCACAGATGAAGGGAGCAGTGCGAGTGAAAGGACCAGCCCAAGCCAGCGTGGTGACCTGCGTCGATGCTCTCAACTCTCTCTCGAGGTGTTCCGGCGTTTCGCGGACCGGCCAGCCATTGCCAGAGTGAGGCACAACTCGATGGAGCTCCTGGTCAGACGCGGACGATGCTGTCGAGGGCTTCGTAGGCTTTGCTACAGGCTGCCCGATGTCCAGCTTGGCGCACCAGCACTGTAGTATAGGTTTGGCAGGTAAGTGATCCTCAAAGTACAACGGCCAGTACCAGTAGATCATTGTACTCTGTCCGGTTCTCCCCTGGGTAGCGGAAAAGAAAAATACGCAGACGTTGTGTGACTAGTAGCGCAAAAATACCAGTGCCTAGCAGGCCAGACGGGCTGCCGCGCCACGAGTGCTCTCGCCTCACTGACCAATTGCAAGTGTACAATAACGGGAGAAAGAGAATGCATTGTTCGTGTAGAAGAGTATATGTACAGTGTAAAGCTCATCGGCAGGCTGTTCACAGACACAGACGCGTCCTCTCGCCATGACAGTAGTCTCTGCTCAACTGATACGAGTCTCGGGCTCTCGCTGATCTCTTAGACGATAACACTCAGTCTCCAGCCCTCCCGAAGTGTTCAATGAAGCTCACAAAAATGCACCCAATCGCATGCGGCGGACGCTTCGAAAAAGGTGACAATGCCGTCGAAATCCTCATGCTGCGGCCGCACGATGTCGTTGCTTGCCGTCCCTGGGGTACTTTTGAAAGCGATTGTGCCCCGAATCGTCTCCACTGCCACATTTCCACCAGTTAGTCTTTTGAGGACCTCCGTGCAGGATGGAAATTGGGAGATTTCAAGACCTTCCGACGCCCAGCGTCCCTCAAGACGATTCATGTTCTTGACGGTACACCATCTTTGACCGGAGAAGTACTTTTGTTCATAGGCGCTCTTCAACCTCTCTCGAGTCAGCTCTTCTGACTTCTGGCCCGCTGACACGCTCTGGGCGGCGTCTGCCACGAAGGACATCTCGGCTCTCTTCGCAGATGCCGACGCAGCAGAACCCTCTTGGTTCTCAGATCGGCGCTTCACCATATGTTCACGATGTCAGGGTGGTCAAGAACTCCTGCGAGAAGGTGATGTGGTACGCAGTGAGTGGGGCGTAAGCTTCGCCGACACGGCTGGAGCGACCTCATATACATGTCCAGCCTTTCTGCCCAAGACATTGCCCGGCTAGAATTCGCTCGCGCAATAAAAGGACGCGATCCTTTCAGTCAGCCCCACAAATCCCCTCAACGTCATAGAACGTAGGATTCTGGGCCCTCATGCGCCCTCACGGCTTGCAACAACCCCAAAACATACACACCAGCATGGCTCCACCATGAGTTCATCGAGGGGACGGAGGAGCTCGATTGCTGTTTCACGCGGGCTTACTATGTGGATTTGCGAAACCAGGGCTGCACCAGGAGGCGCTGTCCAATTCACTGCGGTGCGCACTCCAAGTCAGTGCTGCAATGACTCATACTAGTCGTGCTTGTGCGCTAAGGCAAGCGGTGTGGCAGAACCGCTCGCCACATCGCAACCAGCTTTGCTCCCGCTTGGCTTGACCGTCGTGACGATTCCGCGCGAGCCTCCTGCCGATCACTTCTTCCCTCCCGCTCCTCGCATTTCCGCGTCCAACTTTCCAGTGACCACTACAACGACGATACTTGTCGTCAGCTCATCATGCGACTGTCATACTTCGTGCTACTGCTGGTGACTCTCGTCCTGGCAGTGTCTGCGTGAGTCAAAGCGCAGCGCGTAATCGCGTGGAGCTCATACCAGTTGGGACAAGGACGACTATGAGATCTTTGACCTCGTCAGCGACCTCGAGGCTGCCGAGGGTGGGTCGCTTTCTGATGCTTCTTTGTGCGCTAACGACAAGGCAAGGGAACGAACTTTTATTCGCACCTCAACATCAGCCCCTCGGCAACGTTGAACGAGCTCAACAAGGCTTACCGGAAAAAGTCGTTGGAGCTTCAGTGAGCCGTCTTGTCTCCTTGCGTCAAGCCAGTGCGGCTGACACTCCTGCAGCCCGGACAAGAACCCTGGCGTCAAGAACATCCAGGAGCGATTCGCCCGTCTCGGTGTCATTAGCCAGATTTTGCGGTCGCCTGAACGTCGCGAGCGGTACAACGTGGGTGTCATCTCTCCTCTGCCTTGCTGCCCTCAATAGCCTGTCATGTCCACGTGAACGCGCGTCTGACGGTAGCACTTCTACAAGAACGGCGTCCCGAAATGGCGCGGAACAGGATACTACTACTCGCGATTCCGACCGACCTTGACCCACACGCTCACCTTCCTCGTGTTCCTCACGTCGCTGTTCCACCTGCTCGCGCAGAAGCTCAACTACAACAAGGACGCCCGGCGCGTGGCGTACTTCAACCGAGTGGCTCTCAACGCCGCAGCGACGGGGCAGGGCAAGCGGGAGAAGGTCGATGGCGAGGAGAGCGCTCGGCGGGTCAGGGTGCCCATGGTGGAGGGTAGCGATGCGGGCGGATACTTGGAGTTGGTCGTCATTGGCGAGCACGTGTATTTGGTGAGTCCGGCTCCGTCGTAGTCTAGCACCAGTCCTCGACTCGGTGTCGCCATGGGTCAGTGCACAGCTGACCCCAGCCGCACGACGACGGCTCGCTCGACCCGCTCGAGGGACTCGCTACCAATCCCTCATACTTCCGCACATGGCCCTTCAAGCTCGCCCTCACGCTGCTCCGCCGGATCGCCGCTGCCCTCCCAGCAAGCACACACGACTCCCTCCCCGCATCGCTCCGCCCACACGTGATCGAGCCTGCCGCGCCGGTCGAGGACGAGACGAACGGGTACGAAGTCAAGCCGCGCAAGAAGAACAGGAGGGGCGATCGGTCCGGGACCAACACCCCGCGGGACACGCCCCGCGACTCGCCCGCTACGACCGAGCTGGAGAGCGCGGGCGAGGACGAGGGCGCCGAGGAAGAGGCCGAGGGCGAGAACGGGGAGAAGAAGCCGAAGAAGCGCGGACCGGGCAAGGCGGGCGCGGCGAGGCGGAGGAAGATGGGCCTGAAGAAGTAGGCAGTTGCGGCACGGAGCAGGGAGTTGTCGAGGCGACTCCGCTGAGCCTTACCAAAAGCTCGTCGCGTCGAGCATAGAAACGTTTAGCGAGACATTTCATCTTCACGACTTGATGTCTATACCCATATGGCATATCATCCATTGTCCATACACACAAGCAATCTACAAGCACCCTCCACTCAAGTTACAGCGGCATATATATTCGTCAATGGTATTGTCAACCCGTCATGCCTTTCCCCATTTTCCGTTGTCTAGCGATCGACGCCAGTTGGCGCCAGCAATCCTCCTAAGCCATCTCAACATCATTCACGCCATTCGGCGCGCCCAACAGCTCTCTCAGCTCCCGCTCCTCGCCCATCCGCTGCTGCCTAGCTTTGATCTCCGCCCGCCTAGCCAGCACTTCCGCATCCCCCTTCGCGTTCATCTTGCTCTTCACAGCGCTCACCCCGCTAGCCTTCTGCCTCACTCGTAGCGCAGAAGAAGAAATCTGCTTGCTAGGCGTCTTCCTCGGGGAAGGCATCGCTGGCGTCTTCAACGCTGACTTGAGCGGTCGAGATGCTGTTGTTGCGCCTTGCGTCGGCGCGGGAACATTGAAGCTAGAGTCGAAGGTGCTACGGGACGAAGCGAGGCCGTACGGCTTTGTCGTGGCGATGGGTCGGGCAGCTACGTTTGGCGTGGCGGGGAGTGGCCGCTCCGCAGTTGGCTTCACGGTCGCTTGCATGCGTGCGATCGAGCTTGCGGTAGGCGCGTACAGCGTCGAAGAGCGTTTGATCGTGGCGGGGCGGGGCACCGGAGCGACGTTCTCCGTGTACTCCATCAGCTCCTCGATAGGAGGGGCCGGCGCCGGTCGGGCCGTGCGGATGATGTCGGCATGAGACTGCTTGTTCATGGGAGCACGAGAAGAAGCTGAGCTCGAGCGGGCGTGCACCGATGGCAGACCGAGGGCATTGATTGAACCTGAACGGACGAGAGGTCTCGTTGGGCCGAAATCAGGGATGGACGGTCGAGTAGGCGTTCTCGTTGACGAAGACATGATTGTCTGGGCAGAGGTAGATCGGTGACGCTCGCGGCCCGCCTGCGCAGTGACATTCAATGTCGATGACGATCGGTGAGCAGTTCCGCTGCTGAAGGTCGAGGTGGCTGACCGGGAAAAGGCGGTCGACGTCGCCAGCGAGGAAGTCGTGCTCGACTTCAGCAATGTTGACTTTGCCGCTGACGAGGCGGTACTTTGCGTCAACGAAGCTTGGTGTCGGGACTTGAACAAGCCGAATCGGGAGGCAAGACCGCGTCCTGATGGTCAAATCCTGGCAGTCATAAAAGCAGACTACCCACCGGTGTTCAGACTCGAGCGCCTCCTCCTCTTTCCCGGCGTCATGCCACCCTTGTGACCATCACCGAGCAAATGCACCAGGCTCCTGCCAGCGTCTCGCAAAGATCCGAGCGCGTTTGGACCAGGCGACATCTTCTTACGTTTGCTTGCAGGTTCCCCGGCGGCATCGATCAGTGGCGCGCCGTTCGGCGCCGAGGGAGTATTGAGCGCCGCATGAGACAATTTGCGCTTGCCAGGGGTCTGCGGAGGGAGGCCTTTGGCGGTCACATCGGAGCCCGACACGTCGACGAGACTGGCTTTGGATCGAGACGACGCTATGTTGCTTCCGCTCGCGGTCGAGCTTGACCGGCTGGTCGTGCTTGTCCCGGAAGCTGCGCGGAACGTCAAAGCGCCCTTCTTCTTGTGTCCATCGATCGATTGCATCCTGCCTGTCAGTGCTGTTCACCCTAGCACGGGCTCGGTCTACCTTGCGAATTCCCGCTGATGCGCCGCGGCATAGCGGTCTTGTATCGAGCATGAGCTCGCCATACTCTTCAGCCCCCAGCCGCCCTCGCCCAGATCTGCCCGCGTTTGAACCATCTTCCCGACCTCCGCCTTCTTGCCTTTGAGCAGCTCTTCGCCGAACGAGCCGGCTCGATCGCCCAGTGCCGCTTGCATCTTGGCTTGCATCTCCTCCAGCACTTTCCTACCAGCCAGATCGAATTGCTCGTTGGATATTCCGAAGCCAGAGCTCGGCTTCGGCGGCGAGGGCGTCGGCTCTTTCCTGTATGCACCTGGAATCTGCGGGGCAGCTGGGGCATCGACGGGCAAGGGGAGTCGCGGGTATATGCTGGTGATGCCCGGCACATAAGCTTGAGACGCCGAAGAGATGGCAGGCATGGATTTTCGATTCAGATCGCTCCTTCGCCCACCATCGGTCGTGCGCAATGGTGCCATGGAGCGGCGTTTGCTGACCTGCGCGGAATCGAAGAATGGCAGATCGTCCTCATCGACAGCGGCTTTAGCCGGTTCTGGAGAGACAAGGCTGAGCGTGCTGGGACGCTCTCGGAGAGGAATGAGAGAGCGTCGTCGAGGGACGCCTACGGTGGAGGCCGGCGAGGGCGGGCACGGTTGGGCGGCCTCGATGTCTTGGTCTGGATCTGGCTGCCCAGTCTCGGCTGACATGCCTTCTTGCTCCACTTTTTTCGAAGAGGGAGATGGCCGGGAAGGACGTTGTTGAGATGCGCTTCGACCGATGGTCATGGCGAGGGCGCGGAACGGCGACGGCGATTGTTTGACGGGCGGAGCAGCAGTCTCCAATTGATCATCCGCGGCAAGCTTGTCGAGTTGCGAAGAAGCCGATCCGGACCGATGCATGAGGTGGATGGTACCCCGGCGAGACAACGAGCTGGCTAGTGACCTCAGCGAGGAGGACTTTGAGCGGAGCGAGGAAGATGGCTGCGCTTCGACTGGCATGAGCTATCCTGAACATTTGAGTGAGGCACTCACCGCGGAACTCGGAGAGCGATTCTCCATTGCCGGCGCTCTTCCACGATCGGACGCTGCTCGACTTCGTCATACCGGGATTCTTGGGCGGGGATATCAGGCTGGCTTCCCCGTCCGACAAAACTTCCCAGTTCTCGCTCGCTCCTGAGTGACGGCGATTGGGAAGTCGGGAGGCAAGTGCCCGTTGCGCTAAGGGGATGGAAGGCACGCTTGTGGGGGAGGTCTCAAGCTCCACGCCAAAGTCTGAGATGCCCTGCGCCGGTGTGGGGGCGGGAGGAGGGATCTTGATGGACTTTGTCGGGGTCAAGGTAGCCGCATCTGCACGATCAGCCGAAGTTCTCGCTGCCTCGAGCAGACGCACATTCTTTCAGACGGTCGATCATTTCGACATTCTGCCGTCAGTTCGATAGCTCATTTTGGTTGAGACAGAGTTCGAGACACACCTTTCCGCTCGCTCTGAGTCCGTACCGTTTTGAAAGCGAGACAAGTTGGTGTCGCTTGAGCGCGTGCAGGGCTGGCGAGTTGAACAGGATTTCGTTTGACATGGTGGAAGGCGAGTTTCCCCTGTCCCGGAGCGGGTCGATGTTCTATGCTGGTGGCGGTGGTCGAGTAGGGAGCTGTGATGAGAGCTATCGAAATGTTGGTCGGGTTTGTCGAGTCCGAGGTCGATAGAAGGTGGGTCAACGAGACATGGCTCGAGGGTTGAACGAAGACGGTTGGGTCATGTTGTTCATCATGTTGGTCGCAAAAGCAGGCGCGTAGAAGATGGGTCAACGGGTGGTGCCTTGATTCGCCACCCGGAGATTTTTGGCCTGGCCGCACGTGTGGCATTTTGAGCGCGCGTCCAAGCAGCCATGCACACCGTCTTGCTGACCACCCGTCGGAGCAGGCCTGCTTGGCTTTGACTACTCTCCGCATCTACACCATAGCTTATACCTCACCACAAGTACACGGCTAAGCAGTCACCCAACCAATCCCCACTGTTCGCTATAACGCAGCCGCCCGATATCAACCCTAGACCGACGAAGCGGACCAGACTGACGATGAGCTCGGAAGGACGGAGCGTGGTAAGCGTCACGCCTTCATCCTTCGTATGAAGGACGACTCTGCGATGTACTTACATTCAGGCCAGGGTGTATGCGGACGTGAACGAGAGCTTGGGACGATCATGGTGGGACTATGGTCAGCTGATCATCTCATAAATCTGGCTGGGCGACCCACGCTGACGAGCAGACAACTTGGTCGTACAATGGGGAGTCCAGGACAACTATGAGATTGTACGCAAGGTCGGACGAGGAAAGTACTCCGAGGTGGGTGTCGCGACATCCCTTCTGAGTCCCTCATCCCCTCGTCTACTGCGAGGGAGCGCTCGCAGACTAGTTGTGCAACATCGCTGATATATAGGTGTTCGAGTCGGTCCATCTGCCGACGAACCAAAAGTGCATCGTCAAAGTGCTCAAGCCGGTCAAGAAGAAGAAGATCAAGCGAGAGATCAAGATTTTGCAGAACCTGGCGGGCGGACCGAACGTCATTGGGCTGCTGGATGTTGTCCGAGACTCTCAGGTATGTTGCATTGGGAAAGAATAGCTTCACCGTGTCCCTTTCATCGAGCACTGCATCGCCCGATGACCTCCTTCCTGTCTTCCGAGCGCAGCTCATAGCAGTCCAAGACCCCGTCAATAGTATCAGAATACGTCAACGTAAGCTCTCGGTCATCTCGCTCGTAACTCCCAGGTCACGACTGATGCGCAGAACACCGAATTCAAGACACTCTACCCCAAATTCACCGACTTCGACGTCCGCTTCTACATCTTTGAGCTGCTGAAGGCGCTCGACTTCTGTCACTCAAAGGGCATCATGCACCGGGACGTCAAGCCGCACAACGTCATGATAGATCACGAGAAGAAGCAGGTGCGTCAAATAATGCTTCGACGGCCATTCAAAGCTGATGAGCAGTTGCGGCTGATCGACTGGGGCCTAGCGGAGTTTTACCACCCTGGAACGGAATACAATGTCCGCGTAGCGTCGCGGTACTTTAAGGGGCCGGAACTGTTGGTGGACTTTCAGGAGTACGACTACAGCTTGGATATGTGGTCTTTGGGTTGCATGTTTGCAAGCATGGTGAGTGAATGAGATAAACAGACGGGTAGCAGGTTCCTGACAGCAGATCTTCCGCAAGGAGCCGTTCTTCCATGGACACGACAACGCGGATCAGCTCGTGAAGATCACTAAGGTGTTGGGAACCGATGAGCTCTTCGCCTAGTGAGTTGAGGTCCTGCAGTGCCTGAACTTTCGAGCTCATTTCAGCCTTGAGCGATATGACATTGACCTGGATGCGCAATTTGACGATCTGCTGGGCCGATACCCTCGCAAACCGTGGTCTCGTTTCATCACGTCCGGTGCGTGGATTCACATGACCTTGCAAGACCTCCTGACTGACAGTAGAAAACCAACGGTACATCAGCAACGAGGCGATCGACTTCCTGGACAAGCTGCTGCGGTACGACCACCAGGAACGACTTACCGCTTTGGAAGCACAGGACCACCCGTACTTCGGTGAGCGAGACGATCTGCCTCTGACACAGCTCTGAGCTCACGTCAGAACCGGTGCGCACGGCAGCTGCTATCAAGGCGGAGCGTAAATGAATCCCTGGGGATGGCGAGAGGAAGAGCAAGAAGCGGAAGTCTAGCCGCGAGGGGATCTAGAGGTCTGCGGGACCATGCGGCCGGTGGGGCCACGAGGGGCGTGGGGGATCGGTCCAGCGACCGATCGTTTAGCTTGGTGTGAAGACCCCCACAGCCGTCGTCGCGGAGGTTGATCAGGAAGCATAGGGAGATCAGATACTTCCTGGGATGGTTTGATGTGGTGTTCTCGAGCCTTAGACACGACCGAAGCATGTGATTGCGTTCACAGATGGACTGGCAGTCGGCTTCTCCTGGTATTATGTTTGATGTAGTACGTGATTGACAGGTCGAGCGAGAAGGGTCGTTAGCAAAAGAGACCGCTCGGTTGACGGCATCGTATGCTGCAGTCGTCTACCGAAGGCTTATTACGAGAGACGTCTCATACCAGACGCGTCAAGCGCGTGTCAGTCAGTAGCTGCACTTGCCGCGGATGTCAGCCGGCCGGTGGAGAGAGATCGAGAATAGATCAGGCGAGCTTCTTCGTTGGAGCAAATGACTTGCACTAGGCTGCGGGTGCCTAGGGCGGGAGGCCCATTCATCGCACTTGCAGCCCTGTGACCTGGAAGAGCGGTATCCAGGACCAGGGGAAGGAGGAACGGCCATTGGGTCGATTGGTTGCCACGGGGCGGTGAAACGCCCCGCGCGCCTCACGTCATGTAGAGTACGACGGTCAGTTATCGCTCTTTCCACTATTGTTGTTCCGCCGCGCCTTCAGCGGCGTGGATGTGTTCCCAGTACATCCTTTGATCTTACTGCCATCATCCCCTCTCCGCGCTTTCTCGTCGCCGCCGCTAGACCGAGCTCGTAGTCCGCACACGATCGAGTTCGAGGCGATACGAGCTTGTGCCGAGCTCTTCACACGAGCGCACCGACCTACTGGGACATATCTTGCTCAGACAAATCGTATCCGCTGAGAAGCGCTTGACGACGGCTACAATGGCGTACGCATATCCTTCAGGGGGCGATGCGAATGCGTCGAATGCTTCACTTGTGCACTCCAGCCCGGGCAAGTCGACCACGACCACGAGGAAGGGCAGCGAGGACAAGTTTGACGTGTTGCGGGAGTTCAAGGCGGGTTGACGGTGCCGTAGAGGGAAGAGGGGGCTGATAGTAGGCGAAGATCGAGGAGGACAGCAATTACATCCAGTTCTTCCAGGATAGGTGGGCCTGTTATCCCTCTGGTTGGAGCGACAAGCTGATAGGCAGGATCAAGCTGGAAGAGGAGTATATTGCGGGCTTGAAGCGGGTGTATTCCCGGTCCAAGGCGATCGACTCCTTACACGATGAGTGAGTGGGACATCAAACTTTCTGCAGTCTGCAAAACTGAACATAGCGTGTTCAGGCGAGACGAGAAGCCAACGTCGCGGAAGGCCTGGGATGAGGTGCGGGACTATACGACGAGGGAGATTCAGGCCAAAGAGGCTTTGGTGGGGGCGTTGCGGGAGGCTGTCGTCAAAGAGCTGGTGCGGCTCAAAGTGAGCTTCTACAGTCTCGGGTCCGCCATGTACGAGCTCATGTGCAGGAGGAGCAAGGGCGGATTCGCCTGGGCCTCAAGGACAACATGAAGCAAGCCAACGAGGTAGGTCTGAGGCCCGTGGTCGAGTGCTCGACCAGGCTGATGCCCAGCGGTACGACGACCACGCAAAGAACCAGCTTCCTCGGCTGAAACGCACATACTTCCAAAAGTCCCAGGCGCTCGAGGACCACAAGCGCCAAGAGCACGCCATAGCAATGCAGGCCAAGCTCCTGGCCGATTCACCCACTTCGCCATCTGGCACCCCCCTCCGCGAACATCCGAACGCATATCACTTTGTGGGCGGGTCGACCTACCCACTCTCCCCGCCGACGTCCTCTTCTGCCCTCCCGCCAGCCGCCAACCCAGCCACGGCACATTTCGAGCCGCAGGCACAGCGCGAGGAGCGCAAAGTTGCGGGTCGGTTGCGCGCAGGCAGCGCGAGCGGACAAGGACAGGCGAAGGAGGTGTTGAATGATATTGCCCAACAGAGCAAGAAGGGCTTCAACGCGATCATGCAAAAGCTTGGCGGTGATAAGGGCGATAGGGAGGAGGGCGGCTTCGTGGTGGTGGGGAAGGATGATGCGGATCAGGGCGCAACGGGGCTGCAGAGGAGGGGTACGACGGCAAGGGGTGATCCCACGAGGGGAATGGGGACAATGCGGGGGGTCAAGGTCAAGCGGGAGGCGGATGACGCGGGTGGGTCGTTGTCGGATGAAACATCGTGCGGGGAACTTACGGGCAGACAAGGCTTACCGGCTAGGCGTCTTTCACCTGGAGTCGCTCAGGCTCAGGCGGGACAAGCTGCAGACCTCGGCTGTCAGGGTAAGCTCATCTCACTTTGTCGACGGTCCGAGCTTAGATCAGAACTTGGAGACCTTCAACGACGACTTGAATAAGACTCTCATGAATGCGCTAGAGGTCTATATGGACACGATGCACGGCACGGCGGCGACTGTCGCGCAGGCTACACAGGTTCCCCGTCGCGTTATCGAGGAGGTGAACCTGGACAAGGACAGTGAGCTGCGCCACGACCCCTCAGTGGACCGTAATTTAACCCGCAGTGTCGCTCTTCCGCATCAGAATGAGGGCCGTCGATTCGGAGCGCACTGCGCCTGTGCCGTATCACAACTACTACGTCAGCTAGTCTTCGCCAAGCGATGTGCATCGCTAACGTGCAGGTGGGCGAGTGTCGATCACTCATCTTCGGTGTGAGTCTAACGGACTACGACTTTGCACGTGGAGAGGGATCGGATCATGGCCGACCGCCGACCATCGTGGAAAAATGCATCAGCGCGATCGACGAGAAGGGTACGCTCATCGTTTTGCTGTTGCGAACAGAGCTTACGCGCAGGCCTCGATGCAGAGGGGATTTACCGCATCAGTGGAAGGCATGCAGGCGTGCAGAAGGTGAGCTAGGTAGTGCCAGTCTGGCGACATAGCTGACAAATCAGCTCGTACAAGGCATCGAGCTTGACGAGGAGAAGTTTCACTTTGACGACAAGGACGACGTGTACAGCATATCCAATGTGCTTAAGCAATGTGAGCTGCATATCCTTTGTCGGAATGATGACTAACGTCAGATCTACGCGAACTGCCGGAGCCGGTGTTCCACTTCCCGCAGCCTGAGCGCATGAAGTACACAGTCGACAGGGGTTAGACCATTGCTTCTGCGCCCCTACCGAAGCTGACTGGCAGAAATGCACATTCATAGCAACTTCAGCGTACTTCGAGGGCGGCTCAGGCGGCTTCCACCTATCCATCAGACCACGTTCCAGGCTATTGTCGAACATCTGAGTCGGGTCGCCGGCCAATCCTCGGCCAATAAGATGGACGCGAAGGTGAGTAGGGGCCCTTTCAACCTGCGGCGCTGATGACAGAATCTGGCGGTTGTATTCAGTGAGCTTCAACCCACCCCATGGCCATGTATCTGAGCTGACGTGAGACTCGGTCCTGTTTGGACAAGAACACGTCGGTACTGAGGCCGACTTGCTATCGATGTCCACAGGCAAGGTGGGCCCTTGACGAGTTGGAGAATGCAGTACTGGACTGATGTCAGGACTCTGTGCTCGAAGATCTCATCACGTACTCGGATCTGCTGTTCGGTGCGGATGACAACGGGCCAGCACCAGCGATCTTCCCACCAGGATCTGCCTTGTCACGATCTGGTGCATTGACGATGCCGCCCGTCGAGGACCCCATGCATCCGGGCACATCTAGAACGAAGGTCAGGATGGTCTCGCCCGATACGGAGAGACCCGATCCCATGTCAGAAACCGGCCCCGCTGCTGCCGGACCTAGCGCCGATCTGTCGACGGACGCGACGCCAACAGCCACACGAACGGGGGCCATTAAGATGGCTCCGCCTACATTCACGCAAGACAAACAGCTCGACTTGCTCTTCGAGGCTTCCGCCATCCCGCAATCCATGCGTGAGGCGATCGGAACCGACTACCACGTACGCCCACTCGTTCGCAGCGTAAACCCTCAGCTGATGTCAGGTGCGGCCCCTTGCTTCTACTGACCTGATGCGTTCCCACTTCGGTCTGCTACAGACCCTCACCGAAGCTCCGCCTATTGCGCCGTCGATTTACGCCGCTCTTTTTGCGCATCTCAAGGCATGTCCCGACACGTACTACATCGTCGTTGTGATCGACAAGAAGACAGACCAGCTCGTCGCGCACGGGACAGTCCTGGTCGAGAAGAAGTACATCCACGGCGGATCGTCCGCGGCGCACATCGAGGATATTGTGGTGAGCCCGGATGTCCGCGGAGGAGGAATGGGCAAGAAGCTCGTGCTTGGTCTGCGAGACTTGGCTGTGAAGGTGGGATGTTACAAGGTCGTATTGCATTGCAAGGAGGACAAGATTCGTGAGCTGCCACAAGCTTCCTTTCTCCTTCAAGCTGATGACAGCGTTCTACGAGAAGTGCGGGTTCGAACCGAGGTCAAAAGGCATGGTAAGTTTGCTGTCTTTACACGGAGAAACGGAGCTGATCGTGCAGGCGTACTACGTTCCGTCTGAAAGCGAAGCGGATCAGGATGTGTTCGGTATCCGAAGCGCGACTGTCCCTCCGCCCTCTGGGGGCGCAACAGGTGGCGTCCAGCCGTTATCTATCAACACTGGCCCACCACTTGTCATCGATCTGAACAGCACGGTCGGCGGCAATAGCACGATGGGGTCGCCCAAAACGTACAATTCGGGCTCGTCCAGCAGCGGCGTGACGTACTCGTTCCCCGTACCTCCAGGCCAGCACACACAAGGCCAGTCCAGCTCGGATCAGTCTCACGCGGCGGCATCTGCGCCTACCAGCGGAATACCGCCGACACTGCCGCCGCGGCCCCTGCCTTCTCGGCAGACCTCTGACACTCACTTTCCGCCGCCCGTAACAAGCACGACGACGGCAGCGTACCTTCTCTCGCCATCAAGCCATTCGGCTTCGCTGTCCTCAGACCAGGACCGTGAGCGCGGGCGCGACGAGGGTCGTGTGTCCTCGCCTACAGCGCTCGAGGTGATGCTCGATGCGCCCACTACGCCAGCGTGGGCCGCGGAAGGTTTAGGCAGCTCGGAAAAGACGACGCTGCTACCTGTCAGTTCCTCTATTGGGAGCTTGAAGGAGCAGGTAGGAGCTGGACCGATGCTGGGGTCCGTGGTCCCGAATGTAGGGGAGCGGAGGGTAGAGTCGCCTTTACCGCCTGGGGCGGCACCCGCCATGACGGACGAGGAGCCGGAACGGATTGTGGAGAGTAGGGGGTAGGCGCGCCAAGCGAGGTGTACTGCAAGCGGCGGGTAGGCTTAGTTACGACGGACCGGACACTCAGATTGGCGACGAGAGATGTGCCAGCGATGAAGTAGGAGATGGAATCGGCCTATACATCAGACGAAGACTAATATGTGAATGACCATTATATACATTAGATCTTATGTACTGTGATGCGAGCGAGTCTGGGTACACCAATGCGATCGGCGATGCACCTTGGTAGGCCTTAGATCTCCCCCTTGAGCTTCTTCTCGCCGAATTCCTTCTCTTCTGGGTTGCGGAAGAATGTGCCGGCGATCTTCTTCGCGTAGCCGTTCACCTGTGGGTCAGCTTCACACGTGTAGCTCGAGGCAAAGAGGAGGGCGAGCGTCATCCCAGTCATCTCGTCAGTGCAACACCCCTGCCAGCTTGGAGCTGGCTCGAGCCTGACCAGCGTTGGCATCGCGGACCGCAAAAGATCCCGGGTCCAGCGTGGCACCTCGTAGTCCTTCTCAGCACCACGGAAGTCGCACGCTTTGCGCCGATGTCCCACCCGCAGACAGTAGAGAATTACTTGACACTCACCTGCTCCTTGAACGGCACCTTGTCCGAGTTCTCCTCGCCTCCCGCATAAGGCCCCGACGCAGCTGGTCTCAGCATCCGGCTCGCCTCGTACGGCATTCGACATTCAGTCAATGCCACACTTACCCTGCTGCGTCTCATGCGACTCGGGGACATTCGGGTAATCGTGGTCTGCCACGGTACTGGGCGGGGCCGCCTCGATCCCCGTCTGCTCCTGTTGTCCCTTGGCCGCGAATGTGTCCTGCCCCGTCTGGAAGCTGCCTCCTTGTGCGGAGGCGTACTGCTCTTGCACATGCCCTGCAGGGTTGGCGTCTCCGCCGAAAGTGCTGTTCTGCTGCGAGGTGGGGTTGGCCGGGTCGAGTTGCGCTCGCGCGGAGGTGTCGGATTCGGGGATCGGTGCGGGGTTGTACGAGGCCATGGTGGGGTGGGCTGCTTGCGTTGACAGAAATGCGAAGTGCGGGTGGAAGTGATGTGTGCGCGTGGTGTTCACGATGCCGTTTGGGGTGTGTTCGTTGTCTGTACTCTGTATGGCTCGGGAAGATCTTGGTCTGCGGCAACCCCACCGGCGGCGACGACGACGACGACGACGAACATCTGCCCGGCGTCAACATTGACGTCATGCCGAGAGGGACACTCCGCTGGAAACAAGCCACGCGAGAAACACGTGGCCCGCGGCGGGATTGATCATCGCGAGAGTCCGTTCCTGAGTGCGCGATTTTCAGGTGGACAAGATGATCATCCAATTCGATTCATCGCCTTGTGCAAGTTGGCTCCGCATTCATGACGGCACAACGCAATATCTAGCGTGTAGCACGCACGTGCCGCTCGTATATCGCTGACACACACACGGGTAGCAAGTAACCAAACAATTCGCGCACCGACAACCAGGCTGTGCAGTGCAGCTCCCGTGCAAGGAGCATTAAGTGCGGAGTGGCAGATCAAGTGGAGAACCGGACACTGCGGTTCGAGGCGAGCAAGCCATGAGCCCGGTACTGTAGCGCGAGCGAGCGACGCCGGCTGATCAGGCTGAACCTTGCCGGTGAGCGCAAATAGCTCGAGTAAGCAGGGCGGGCCTGGGCGAAAACACGGTCGTGTAATGGATTGTGGGTTCCAATTGCCCAAAGCGGAAGGTGACAAACCTGTTGACGGTCCGTTTGGGTGACGCCTGGCCACCAGGCCAGCTTTTGCCCACCAGCTCCTGCCTCCTGCCCTGCTGAGCCGGTCCAGCGTGAGCTATTGAACGACATACTGTAGCATACACTGCATAGCCTCTTTGACCCACGCCGATCACTGCGACACCACCATCCTGTGCATACTCTAGCTTCATCTCCTGTTCGAACGCGCGCCAGGCATCACCGATAGACACCGGACGACCCGTAGGCAAAGGAGGAGTCATCACAAGTACCGGTACGCTAGCTGCTCCCTCTCCCTACACCTAGCATCCTACGCGTCTGCTCGTCCCCTCCTTTGTCCTCTTTGCTCCCCTGTTCCGTGCCAGGTGGGCCTCGCTTCAGCCAACGTGCGTCCCGACGTCGTGGTCTTCCGCGCTGGACGCGATATGTCCCGAGATGTATCAGCATCAAAAAAGACCAGCACACCGTCGCCCGACCGCCCAGCCGCGCCGTCCTACCTGGCATCCGCCGGCAGTGACACCACTGCCCATACCCCGCACTCAGTCTGGCCGCGATGGATGCTGATTCATAGCACACATTCGAACAGTCCCCGGGCCCCAACTGTGCAAGCATAGAGGCGCGAATCGCGTGAGTCTCCATTTGCAGCAAAGTGGTCAAAATTGGCTTTGTAATGCCGCGTTGGGCGGGGGAGGCCTTGCTACACGCACTCCCATTACCCAATCCCCCCCCCCC
>CAUG01000150.1:0-24039 GCA_000442785.1 Papiliotrema flavescens NRRL Y-50378
AGCTGGAGGGCTGTCCTTTTATACCAGAAAGATATTTCAGGAGACATTAAGGTTTTCCTAAAGAGGCATTTGGCAAAGTCTTTGGGAAGGTCTTTGGCAAGGTCTTTCAACGAGACTCCTTTGATGTTCCATCTTTTCCTGAGCTGGGTGGAGGTCAGGTGGAGGTCAACTTGAGGTTCAGGACAGTTGCTGGTCAGACTGAGGATAAGGCCACAAGTGAGTGCAAGAGCGCTATGAACAAGCTGACTGCTAAGTTGCGGAATCCACCCGGCATGTGTTGTCTTTGCCTTCTTGCGTTAGGCCTGTGTCACTGATGGCCACGCTGGGCAGCACAGAGTAGGAGACAGGTCACCTCGCCACTTTTGAGGGCATCGAGTCGACCGATCAGCCGCCTAGGGGCAGGACTAGAGTCAGAAAGGAGGCCAAGAGCGAGGAGACTTCTCGACCATGGGCGCTTTCCTCTGATCCATGCCCGCTCCAACATGCGACTGCTGACATCTTCGCCGAATGCTCCTGCTTTGGAAGATCATCCCTTCCCAGTGCTCCACCCATGACGTTTGTCAGAGCCCAAGTCGTCCTCGTGTGATCAAGGTATGCCCCCAAAGGCTCATGGCCTTTGCAACTGCTTTGGCACGCACCTTACCTTCACACAGTCGCCTTGCATCACGTCTTTATCTTGCTTTGCCATCATGCCGTCTCAGACTCAGCAATCAGGGTCATCCGCGAGTGAACATCAGTGTGACACTGCAGCCTGCAGCGGGGTGGGTACCCTGTGGCACCGTACTTGTATAATCCCGCTGATTTGCCAGAGCAGGAAGACAGTTCCGTCAAGCAGCGCAGTGCAGGGGAGTGGAAACGCAGGCCGCTCACCACAGCTGATTGACGATACACGCACCTGCGTAATCTGCAAGTCAAGGAAAGCGAAATGTGACGGCACCGGACCCCCTTGCGGGCCTTGCAGATCTGTCCATGGTAACTGCCACTACCCGTAGCCTCAGTAGCTCGCCAGTCACGCACAGAGGCATGTTGTCATGCATGGGGAGCGCTCGCAAGGTCTAGCTGCTTGGCCAGTACGGGAAAGTCTTTTCTCGCTTCTGTGACCTGTATGTATCTGTGAATCAGTCCAGCATGGGCTCTTTTGGCGTGTCGCAGACAGCATTAGTACAACACAGCAGCTGTGCAACGTGGCCCGAGCGGCCGCCATGACCCGCCTATTCGCCTGCAGCTCTTTACGCCGTGAATGTCCCCCGGGATCTGTTCTGTTGCGTCCTCTCAGCTAAGTGACCAGCTCTTCGAGCTACCGCAGGACACCTGGACAGGACCGAAGCGAGTGCCCAAAACGTGCGAGGCGCGCGCCAATGGTGAGCCCAGCCCGAGGGCTTCGCAGACTGCACCTGGCTTTGGCGACTCCACTCCGGCCTCGCTTAGTTGACTTGCTCTTCCTTGGATCTGCACGCCTCGTGAGCTCCACCTCGACAGCTGGTCCTCTGGACTTCGACGAAGCCACTCTGACCCCGTGTGCACTTGGCTTCGAACGGCCCCCACGGCATGCCACGGACATGCCCGAGCCTGTGCCACTCCTTTCTGAGTATCTTTGCGCTCCACGTCCTCGCTACAAGTACGTAGACCCATATGGGCCCTCCTCAGGCTACGTGCCCACACCCTCAAACACTGCCCTGCATATCGTCTCTGCTACCACAACACAGCCATGCCTTCTGTCTCTGAGCGACCCGCCCCACCGTCGGGCAACTTCGGCGGCAGGAGCACCCCCAGCTCGGTAAGCCCCTAGTTGTGCCACAATTGTTGCTCAGCTCAAGGTACAGAGCGGGACCTCGACGCCGCGCATGCATGCCGCCCATGGCTCTTCTGCCCCAGATGGCTCACTGCCTTGAATGGACCGGCGGGCCGATTGCCGCCCTTGCGCTGACAAGTACCGCGTGTGCAGAGAGGTCCCTAAGGGCAGCGAGAAAACCCATACCTGCATGACGAGATTTGTACCTGCGATTGGTACAGGGGTCCGGAAGTGTGAGTCGAGTACGTCTGCTCGCGGCCCGTGCGCAAAGTGAACTCGTTGTGTTGCGGAATCCCAGAGATCTCTAGGGAGTGATGGCATGCAAGGCGTGAGGATGAGCTAGCCACGTTTCGTCCACTGAATTGACATTGAATGTCGTGGTGTCACCTTTGGAGCATCTGTACAGCGGTCCGTCAGCAAGCACCGTGGTTGTTTGAGAACCCAATTTGCGCCTCTAATCATCCCCAGAACAAAGTCGGCCTGCAGCTTGTTCTTCACCATCCGAAAGTATTTGCAGACAAGCAACCATTCGCATAGGACATTCGGTCCCTACACGCAGCCATGTACACTTCTAGCAACCACAAGGACAAGTCCCCATACCCTGGTCCACCAGCCCCTCCAACCGATCTATCCGTTCCGACAGCTTATCCTGCGTCGCCTCGATGATATCGATCTGGCCTGCGAACTTAGCTAGGGTGCCACACCAAGTGCAGCGAACAGCTCACCTTGCCTGTAGAGGTCCACCATCCGCCTCACCCCTTCCCTCACATCCGCATCCTCATCGCCCGCCTCATTCGCGTCCTGTCCCGCTCGCAGCTTCTCGAGCTTATCCTCCAACATCCCGCCCAGCTCGCCCAACACGTCCATCTCGAGCTGCATCTCCTCCATCTCTTTCTCATGCGCCGCGTGGTCGTCCTCGTCATCGTCGTCGTCGTCCGCATCGTGATCATGCCCACACCCCTCGCCGTGCGTGTGACCATTGCCTTCTCCGCCCATAAGCGTGCGCATTAGCCGAAGAAGCTCGACCGGGACTTCGCCATCCCGCCTCAGCGCGAAGCGCCGGCTCGTATCTGCCGTCGACGTGGACGAGGCTGAAGACGGCGCTGGCGCAGAAGGGCCGCCGACCGAGCCGAGACGGAGGATGAGGGTATCGTCCGGGTTGGAGGGTATCACGAAGCCATACGACAGTAGCAGCTCTTCGTTGGACTTTGGGCCGTAGTTGTTGTATACTTCGGTGTTGGACGCGATGGGCTTTGGGTTGAGGAACGACACGCTGGGAACGGCAGTAGAGGACTCGGGGGATGGATTCGAGCTGCTGTCGTCGGATGTGTCTGTGGACACCGGCGAGCTCAACCATGTGATCGGTTGCCCGCGCGAGTCTGCCGTCAGCTCGAACACGAGAGGACCGGGACGCAACGTGGGGAGAAATCGTATAGAGCAGAACCGTCCGCGGCGAGGGGTAGAGGTACGGAATATGAGGCCATACGCACGGTTGAAGAGGTCCAGTCCAGGCAGTAAAACAGGATAAGACCCATCTGCCCCTTCTTCCTTTCCGTCTGTCTCATCCGGACCGGTCGCAGCTGCCTGCTGATCGTTCGTCGGCGGCAGCGAAAGCAGCCGCGACGGGAAAGCGCGAGACGAGATGTATGCTGTCGCCGCGAGGTACTGTTCCCTGGAATAAGCACATCTCTTCACCAGATAGCCCGCGTCAAGTGCGAGCCCGTGGTCGGCGTTACGTACCATTCAGCCTCGGGCACTACCTCTTTGACCCGCTCGAACTCCTCCCGCAGCTCCGCTTCTCGATCCCGTACCACCCCGTCGAGGTTTGTTCCTTTCAAAAGCGCTCTCTCCGCGGTGGAGAAGTACGATGGTGTGCGTAGATCTTTCCTCGAGGGCAGGACATTAACGTATGCCTGATGGCGCAGCGTCTTTGCTGCCTGACTCGAGGATCCATTCGCCGTAGGTGCCAAAGCACCGTTCGACTCTCTCGTAGGTGCATGGACCCAGTGCAGGATCACATACACAGCAACCAACATCCGCTCGCTCCATCCCGCGTGATCGCGCTCGTCCGCATTCGGATACAACTGAGCCAGCGCGGCACGGGCGCTCGCCGTCGTGATGGCCAGCTCGAACGGACACGAGATGAGGCGCGAGTCGGGCGCGAGGGCCGCTGTGGAATGGACGGACAGGCCGGTATGATCTGCTCTTCAGTCTAGCCTCTGTGTCCGCACATGGCCGGAGCAGTATCGACCTCGGGCCGGGCAATGATCGGCGAGCGGAGGTACGGACGAGGAAGGGCAGGATCGTGAGCGCGATCCCGACGTACCGCTCTCGAGCTGCAGGTCGGGGTGGAAGAACCCTCCCGAGGCGCGCAACCACGCGATGAACCGCTCGCCCGCTTCGACAGACATAATTTGCGAGTGAGGCCTTGTTGCTTGGATTGGACGATGAGTAGGAGATTGAGGGAGAAGTCGAAAACAAAGTCGGATGAGTCGACTTTTCGGCCCGCCTCCACTTCGTCACTTCTCTGGAGGCATAAGTTTAGGCAGCCAAAACGTACGCCCGTAACTCGTCCTGCTCATGGGACAGTGCTGATATATATGCCATTCACATATGCAGGGCCATATACAGAAGAGCGACACAGAGGTAGGTATGTATATACACCGTGCTCCCATGCCCCATGGCCGACACCGACGCTTCTGCGTCGACGTACTTCTTGGCCAAATTCCACCTCCGCCTCGTCCACCGCTCCTCGTCACGATGCTTGATACGTAACGAGATCGTGACGAAAACGGCTCGACCCGCTCTCCAGCCTGATCGCCAAAATGAACTCCCTAGGTCGAGCCCCTAACCACTGCCCTCACACACGGACACCACTGCCGCCGTCTCCGCACCTTGACCTGCCGGCGACGTTTCTCGCCGACCCACGGGTGGTCACAGCGCCGCTTAAGCAGCATCAGCGCTGACTGCGGCCGGAGAGCCCGTCGCAGCCGCGGCCGCATCGCCCTTCTGCGCGTCCTTTGCCGCCTCCTCGACCTCCGCCTCCTTCATCTCGTTCGCAATCTTCGCCGAGAGCGTTCGGTCGCCAATCACCGTACCCTCGACCTTCTCCACCGCCTCCTTCTGCTGCGACGCATCCTCGACCTCGACGAAACCAAAACCTCGCGAGCCGCGGAAGGTCCTGCCCTCGCGGTTGCGGCGCACTCCCGTGACGACCTTGGCGGACGTGACGCGGATGGACAGGTCTGTGAAAATCGCGGCGAGGGCGGCATCGTCGACTTCGAACGGCAGGTTGGCGACGAAGACCGTGTTCTGTCGTCAGCGAATGCGTAGGAAGCGAACGCGGATCACTAAGTTTGAGCGATCGTGAGTGCGCTGAGGGGAGGGGGAGTAGCCTTCAGTGACAGAGGTGGCCTGCGCGGAGATGGAAGGACGGTACAATCGGGGCCAGGGCCGAGAGAGAAGAACATCGCCACCATCACTCACAGGGCTCGGCTCGCCAGTAGGGACCTGTCGGGGCTTCTTAGCCTTCTTCTCCTTCTTCTCCTTGGGCTCCTTGACCTGCGCGGCGTCGGTCGTCGTAGCCGGCGCGGCAGCCTCCTCGCCCTCGGTCGCGGCGCCACCGTCGATTCGGGCCTCTCGCGCCTTCTTCGACTTGGTGCTCTTCTTCTTCTTCGGCTTGGCGGCCTTGGCCTCGCCGTTCGCAGTCGGGGCGGTCGCGTCAGCCGCGGGGGCATCGGTCGCCTCGCCCTCGGCCTCGGCCTCCTCGTCCTCATCGCCCGGCACGCGTCGTCGGGGGCCTTTCTGCAAGTGAGCGATTGAACGGCGGCGAGTGCCTCGCTGAATGACTTGGAAGGCAGTGTTTGACCACTCCAAAAAGGATCTGAGTGATAGAGCAATCCCGAACCCAGACCCACCTTGCTGGCCCGCTTCTTCTTGGGCTTGACAGCGCCCGCCTCACCCGTGCCCTCCGCCGCCGCAGCGTCGCTGGCCTCCGCAGCCTTCTTCTCAGCTGCGAGCTTGGCCTTCTCCGCCTTGGCCGCCTCCTTGTCCGCCTTGGCCGCCTCCTTGTCCGCCTTGCGCTTCTCGGTCACCTCGGCTCGGCGCTCGGCTTGCTCCTCAGGAGATCGGGCGACCTGGAGCTTGATCTTTCGGCCCTCGATTTCTGGGGTCAGCCGGATGCTCGGGACAAGCATGTTGATGCCGGCACCACGTATCGATGTTCCCAATCCAACGCAATGATCTCGTTCGCGAGGTTGCCCGACGACCAAGATGCACGGGTTGAGGGGTCCAGGATGTGTAGTCACTGAGACCGTAACACGACTCACCCTCATCGGCGAGCGCCTCCAGGACCTTCTTCGCGTCATCCTCGGTCTTGAGCGCGACAAAGGCGTATCCCGCCGGTCGTCCGAATCGCTGCGGGATGACGACCTCGAGGCTGGCGTCAGCTGTGAGACACATCAATGTGTTGGTCAGCTCACATCTCGACGTCGGCCTTGGACGCGAGGGCTCGGACCTCCTCCTCGGTAGCCTGAGAATCAGCTTCTTCTCCCACCCCACGCATTCCTTTCTCCCGCGCACCTTGAACGGAAGGTTACCGATGTGGATCTGCGCGTCAGCTTGCACTTCTCCACGCAAGCACTCCACCAACCCTGTGACCCTGCAGCTCCTTCTTCGCAACCGCGGCCTCGCCCGCCGTCAACGCACCGTTCGCGTCGGCGGCAGGGGCGGTGGCAGTCTGGTTCACCGTCTCGGGGGTGGTAGTAGCGGACATGTTGTTTGCTGGTTTTGAGTGGTCGCGTTCGTGCTGTGTTTTCTGGATGTCGCTGTGGGATGGGACGGTGAGGTGGCTCTTGGGCGCCTGGACTGCTGGGGTATTGGGGGGTAAGGTATGGATGTGCGTGGGCTGTAAAGTGAACTGATCTGTACCTGTTGGATGGGGAAGAAAGGGAGGAGAGAGAAGGGGGTCAAGGAGGATCGAGTGTGTGTGTGTGTGGGTGCGCGTTGCCGGGTGACGGTGCTCGTCTGCCGACCGGGTCAGTGCGTCACTATGAGCCGGGGTTAAGTGACGTGTGGCACAGTCGCCACCCACTCAGGCGAGTCACAGCGGCGATCGCCGCTCTGGCCTACAGTCGCGTCAACTACACACCTGCCCTCCACACGGGTGGTCCACCTGATTTAACATTCTTCCCCTATCGTGCAGTAGTCTACCGTCCACACCATGTCCCTCGCCTCGAGCGCTGCTAATCAGGTGAGCTACCCATGCATGTCCTCCTCTCGTGTCCAGTTATCTCCTCCCACTCACACCAGGTGCTCGTGGCCGAGATCAACGATGTGCGCCCCTTCGCCCGACTCCTCCGCGGAATAGGCATGAAACACGTAAGCTGAATGAAACCCCGTGGTCGATCGCAGCTCACGCATAGAACGCAGTTATGACCATCTCCGAGGCCGGCTTCGAAGTCACCGTCGAGGAGATTCGAACAATGTGTGGTGCGCCATAGCAAATCTGCAGGACCGGACTGGTCAGCTCACCCTAGCCATCGCCTGGATCCCCACCAACCTCTTCTCCACATTCACCTTCAACGAACCGCCCACCAACCTCAAGCCGTGCTTCGAGCTCTCCATTGACAAGCTCCTGCAAGTGCTCAACATCTTTGGAAACGCCACGAGCGGCAGCTCCAGGCCGCTCATGCAGTCGCGCAGGCGGTGGGCGGGCGACGGGGAGGATGGGGCCGAGCCAAACGTCCCGCTCGGGAAGGGCAGCACGGCTATGCGGATGACGTGGGATGGTCATGGGTATCCTCTGCAAGTCGACCTGTGAGTCGCAGTTTTGGCTGTGGATATTGACTCGGAGTGTGGCTGGCGGGCTGACTGGCAGACACGAGAGCGCTCGAGGACCGACCACAACGGCCAAATTCAACCTGATGGAGCCAGAGGAGCTGATGAACCAAGAGTTCAACAGTGATGATTGGTGGGTAGGCGATCGTACACTCGTTCAAATCTGACGCCCAGTGTGTTGTACTTGATCATGAAGGTGAGCGAGACCAAAAACGCACCCTGGATATCACCTCACACCGTCCAAGACGATCACTGACAGGCAGTCCAACTGGTTCATCGATGCCCTCGCCGATATTCCCCCTTCCGCATCGCGCATCACCATTTCGGCCTCGCCTCGCCATCAGCCGCCTCCAGACGATGTACCGCAGGCTACAGCCTCGTCCAACGCACGACGGTCGCACCAGGCTCACGTGGGCAAGTTCACCATGAAAGCGACAGGGGATTTCGGTACTGCTGAGGTGGGTTGGGTTGTTCTTCTATGTCGCTCTCCATCTTAATGACCCATCTGCCTCTCCCTCTCGCGCTATCACCCCCCTCACTGCATGGACATGTGCATACCGAGTGCCGCGTCATATGCTCGCATGTCACGAACCGCGCTGACTGCAGCTCGACTACCCGAACGACAAGGAAGTCATGGACAAATTCGACTGCGAGGAAGAAGTCTCGTTCTCCTACCACTCCTCGCACGTTGCACTTCTCGGTCGCGCACTGCAGCAGAGTATCAAGATCTGTCTGCAGATCGAGTCGACCGGCTTCATGTGCATCCAAGTCATGATGCCCGTGCCGGAGGGTTTGACGATGGGGCAGCATTCGGGCATCCTCGAGTTCAAGGTGGGAGCTGGCTACGGTAACACGTGTCAGTGGAATCTCGTGGCTGATGTCAGATGCATGCGTTGGAGGAGGATGACGTGTAAGGCAGCGAGGCTATAGCATGGATACGAACAATGAGCCGAGAAGGAAGAGTCCACGGCAATCCAAGAACGTTCGTTGATCGGCTCGACATGTTGTACACAAGCAGACACAGTGAGCCTCGAAGTCCGCCTTCAAGTTCGAACGCTAAGTCCAGCATTGTACGCATGTACTATATGACACATCGTGACAACTACCGGCTGTATTATATGCCTGTAACCCCCATTCGACCTTCTATCCGCTATACCGAGCCCAGCACCTCGACAAACTTCCTCGACACCTTCCATCCATGCACCTGGATCGTGTCGAAGTTGGGATGCTCAAGCAGGATCGGGCCGATCTTGGGGATATCTCCCGCGCGCACGGCCGTGCTGCCGTCAATACGTGCAAATCTTGCCGACGCCATCGTGCGGGCCGTGCAGGTAATGACCTGAGCAAGGAGGGGAGCACGAGTTGGAACAGGGGACGATCAGACGGGCACGCACTTGTCCGAGAGCCACACGAGCTCGCCATCCGCCCAGTGCCGCATGAATTTTTGAAACGCCGGGATGGTCACTTCGAGTTCCCGATTGCCCAGGGCGTCGCGGACGGTGTTGAAACTTCGGCGGTATCAGCTAGAGTAGTTGGTGCTTGCTTTGGCCAGGATCGAGACGTAGTGCTCGTCCCGGTATGTCGTGCCGTTGTCCCTGCCGCCAGCGCCTGCATCTGCGACTGCGTCTCGCGGGCGTCCACCGTCGCCCGTCGCTCGTCCGGCCCTTTCCGCCCATGGGTCGTTGCTTGGCCTCACTTCCACAAGGAGCGGAGAAGACCATTGAGCGCAACTCACCAGGTGAACTCCCCGTGGCCCAACAGGAAACCCGCCGCCTCGCGCGCGCTCAGCGGCGTCTCGTACTTGTCCAGTACGTCCCGGCGGCGGCGGCGCTGGGTGGGGCAGTCGTAAGGGATAGGCGCCTGTGTCGGGACCGACTCGTCGGGCACAGAGTCGTATACAATCGCAGGCGTGGGCAGCTCTTCGGTGTCATCCCCGGCATCTACGACGGGGACTGAACCGGCCTCTGCGCGCGGAACGATACGTCGCCGCCGGCCGAAGTATTCGGGGTAGTTTGCCCGCGCGACGAGCTCCTGCCGGGTCATTTGTCGGGCAGCGTGAGGTCGGGCGGGCGCCTCGGTCGCGAGCCCGGTCAGCAGCAGGCCGAGCAGCGGGGCGAGAAATGTGAGGCGCATGGTGGTGGTGGTTGGCTTTGGCTTGGTCGAGTGGTCGTGTAGTGGGCTGGTGGGATTCTTGACGAGCGGGCGTCGGTAGATTCTTTGTTTCGGGGTCGGGTGGGTTCATTAGGCTGTTGGGCCATGTATATAGTCTGTGCTCCGCTCAGCTCGTGTGCTAGCATTTTGCATTGCTATCTCTTCCCTAGCCGTGTTTTTCGGAACGCTCCAACGCGAATGACCTGACCAATCGCTCGAATCAACGGAGCAACTTCAAGGTCCAAGCCCTGCAGTCCCGCTTCACGTCACGTCCCTCCGTGGGCGGCGAGTCCGAAACGTCGGGGACCTAGCGTACTTGTGCAGGTGGTGCAAGGGCCGCTTCGCTGTAACGCTGGGTCAGTATAGGTCAGTAGAGATCCAAAATAGCGGGACAGGTCCCACTCTACCGGTCACAGTCGGTGTGACTGTACTCGCAGGCCATGTTCCACATATGACAAGAGCATTATTGCTGGAACCTGTGCGACCTTCCCGCATGGTCAGGAACGGCCGTATCAGTAGGAGTCCCGCGAGTCACGTAAAAGAACATGAGCGGGAGGCAAGCGCACGCGAACAACGTGCAGCAACGGTGTCGCGCGAGCAGGGCAAAGACGGTGGGTTCAGTCACGCGAACAGCCAGAGAGCGATCATGAGCGCTCAAAAGACGTCTGTCACGCTGACTTGCGCGCAATGAAACAACAGTGCGGGGAGGAACTGGAAACATCACTCCGGTGCAGCACGCGAGGTATGCAGGACCAGCGCACCGGTCCCGAATAAAGCGAGATTCCAGCCAATGGGAGTCCCGCCGTGCCTGGGTGCGAATCCTTCCCGTCGCCCCGGTTTGTCGTGCCGGGGCTCAGCACACGTCCCGCCTCGTTGGGGGTAATGCTCCCTGGATCTTGTCTGCTGTGCCCGTGCATGCGCGGCGATGGAGATGCTGCAAGCTAGCGGATAGAGGTGTGCGGGTCCACTGGGAGGCCAGTGCGATCAGTGGTGGGTGACTGAGGAGCCTTGGAGCACTCGAGGCGGTATTCGAATGCAGTCGTCCGGGTGTGTCGCACGGCCGCAGAGCCAATGAGACGTGCGCCGCAGCGCGGGACGAGTGCGCACCGTCTCCGGTGGGATGCTTTCCTATCAAGTCTCGCTATTCATCTCACACGTGAGAGCTCCCTCCCACGCAGCATATAACAGCGTTATGCGGGGCGAGCCTCATACAGAACCACCACGCCATACGCCCGTTCTCTCCGCCCTGCACGGGGGCGCCCAGTCCTACTATTATCTCCAGAACGTGATCACGACCAAGCGAACGATGCTCGTTCAGTGTCCTTGATTTCCCGATTCCCGACTCTCCCTATACTGACTGAAGAATCTCGACGAGTTTTCGCGAGAGCGTCCACCCGTGTACCTGGATGCTTTGGAATTCGGGGCTCTCCAGCAAGATCGGCCCGATTTTCGGAAGGTCTCCCCCGCGAATGGCGGTGCTAGCGTTAATATGGAACTGCACCTCACCCTCGCTCGCCTCAGACGGCGGTGCGCACGCAACGTCTGTCCCTGCCACCGCGACTCACTTGTCCGAGAGCCAAACGAGCTCGCCGTCGCCCCAGTACCTGAAGAAGCGCTTGACGGCGGGGACGGTCGCTTCCATGTAGGCGCTCCCGTATGCGTCGCGGACGGTGTTGAAGCTGCGGCGGTACCAGCTGTTGTAGTTGCTTGCGGCCTTGGCGAGAATTTCGATGTAGGCCTCGTCGCGGTAGACGGTGCCGTTGTCCCTGCGCTCAGCGCGTGTCCGGCTTCTTCAAGTCATGGCTCCGCATCACATGGTTCGGCGTGGCCCAGTCTAGTCGGTTTAAGTCTGAACGGCGAGAATCTCACGCCTGGCGCATCGCACGGCAGCACATGCGCACCTGCCCCGCACTCACCACGTAAACTCGCCCCGCCCCAGTATGAACGCCGCCATCTCCCGCGCGCTCAGCGGCGTCTCGAACTTGTCCTGGAGATCCCGTCGTCGGCGCTTCCGAGACGGGCAGTCGATGGGCGCCTGCGTCGTGAGAGGCTCAGGCGCGTCGTCCTCGATGATCACCGGGTGGAGCGCATCGCCATCATCGTCGGAATCGTCGACGACTTGTACCTGGTTCTCCGGCGCCACTCGTCCGACGATCCGCGCCCGCCGACCGAAAAGCTCGGGGTACTTTGCACGCGCGACGAGCTCCTTACGGGTCATCTGGCGGGCGGAGACGGGCTTGGTGGGTGTGGGGTTGCCGAGCACCACGGCGAGCACGGCGAGCAGCTGGACGAGGAGGATGGAGCGCATGGCGTGTGAGAGTCTGAGTATGCGGGGCTGGTGCTATACGGATAGGCAGAGGGCGCTGTGAAAGATTGTTACCGAACATGGTCGCCTGTGGGAATGTGTGGGTCTTATACCACGATCTCGGAGGCATGCACCCTTGGGGACGACCACGACGACCACGACCACCCCCTTCCTCATGGCTCGCTCATCATACAAGATGTACCTCACTAATCCTAGCGCCGATATCCCGTCTTGTGGTGCAGCACCAGACTCCTGTTCGACGACAAACAGCGCCCAGGTACACTCTCCCCGCTCCCGTTCGTCTCGTAACGTGACGTCGGCGTGACTGGAGGCATCGCGACGATGCGGGTGCTATATCGATCGCCCGTGCCCTTTTGTATCTCCCGGCAGCCCGAAGATTGTGTGACAGATGACGCGCAAGGGTATGCTTGCTCAGCATGGCGGGATCGGCCTGTGATAGCTGTAGCCCTGCCATCTGCCCATTTACGGTAGAATCTAGAATCCATGACTGACTTGAATAATGCGTTTTGACAATGCATCACTTGTCGGTCACCGGCGCACTCCCGGGTCGTAAAATGTTGACGTAACGGGCAGACGCGGGACGCTGGATGATCATGTGACAATCGTCGAGGGGCATTGCTGGACGGATGCAATCAGTGCTCTGCCGTATGCACAGCGATCAAGCAGGTCATCCGGAACCAAGCTACCCTCCATCAGATCGCAAGCGCAGCTTCGCGTCAAGCGTGAAGTCAAGATTGCGGGAATGGCACATTACGAAATGTACGTGATCGTCGTGTCCCGCGCGACGCCACAGGCGGCCCGCCCTCGGGCCTGACGATATACCCTCGGCCGGCAGCGCACCCTCACCACGTGCCCGATGCGCCTGTCCTCGAGCCTGACATCAATGCATATCCTGCCCGAGCCGCTCACGGTGGAGCACCTCAGGTGCCTCGATCAGGCGTTCAAGAGAGAACTTTTCCCGCTTTACGTCTGACGTCGACGTCAAAGTCTGGCTTCATGCGCGCGTATCAGCTGAACGCATTGATTGCCCTGCTCTGTAACTTGGCAAACGGATGGTACTGCATAGGGCGTGACGCAGTAGTGCACGACCACATGCGATTGGACATGATCAAACATCTCATCGCAACGGGCGTCGGGCGATACGGCCGGGGCCCCAGTACATAGCTTCTCGTAGGCCTGCACCTTGCAGTGTCCTCTTTCGGAACCCCCTGTCCCTTGGAATGTAGCATCCGGTAGTGTGACATCAGACCTGATCACCACTCGCTCGACGGACGTCGTGGAACGTTGACCCGACTCGCCTCACGTCCGGACAAAGAAGATAGGCTACCCGCTTTGACGGTGCCAAAGTAGCTCAGAGCTTTTGCCCTTGGCAATCGTGTGCATTTGTGCCCCAAATCATGCATGTCATTGACGACCTTTGTGCAAATTTGCAAAGGGAAATAAGAGGTGAGAGCAGAATTATTTGGGCACCGTCTTGTTCGTACTTCCATTGGCGACCTCTCTGACGCCCGAATTGCCTGAGGGTGCACGACCATGGCCAAAAGAGCAGACGGTGGGAGGTGCCATGCACCAGTACCTCACAACTTGTTGTGGCCCCGAGCCAGAAGTGCAAGAGAGCTTGGATTTCATGACTGACCCGCACGCACGACACTGCTCTGTCGGGAGTTTGGAAGGCGTACAGGAAGGCTGGGGTTTGGAGACCACACCCTGCTCTTTGCTCAAGCTCTCGACACTTCCTTGGGCTGTTGGGCCACCAGCGGAGCGCGCGGTACCCATTCCAAACTGAAATGAAGGCTGCTGATTGGAGTAAGATCAAAGTATGCGGTGAAGCGCAAGATGACAGGAAAAAGACTTTGCGGGCAATGCCAGGGTCTTGATCCTGAGTCGAGCTCTCCTTGGCGTGGGTGCAAAGGCTGAGTCTTATTGATGGAAGGCGGAAGTCGAAAGGAGCGAGGCGTTGAGTGGACCGTGAGAATGGATCGCTAAGAAAAGCGGGCGCAAGACGGCCCATCAAGTATGATCTTCGACTTTCAGTCGCTTGACGCGTAGTCACCAAAGGCGCAAGCTGAGGAGCAGAGGAACGCGGCGTTAGATCCATTGGTAATAGATCCGTGAGAGCTGGATTTGACTGTCAGTGAGCGATATACTCAAGTGGATAGACCCGCTGGGGATGCTGAAAACCTATCAAGTCGACCGCTATCCGTCAATCTGAGGCATGGCCACCACAGCAAGATGTTACTTGGAGGTCTGACCATCCACCGACGCCAGTCTTGGAAGCCGTGGAACGAACAGAGGTCTGGACATCTCGCTTCTGGTCTAGTCCTGCATGCAGCTCACTGACAGATTCTGTGTTCTCAGGACTGTCGGGACACCACTCTGCATCACCGCAATCGGCTTGAGTGAGAGTGGACATACGGAGGAAGCTCCCTTCATCTGGCCGGTAGTCACAGGCGCTTTCTGTCGGCCCCGCCACACGTCGCTGCGAGTGGATTCGATTGCTATGCACGTCGCTCTATCGGGGCTCATGTTTGCGCCAAACCGTTGGGTGCATATCGTGAGGACGATCTCGATGCTCTGGAAGTGAACGCAGCAGAGCATGAACCCATTGATTGCATCAGAATCTCAACGCCGATGTCTACAGTGCCTAAACGGCTGAAACGTCGGCCATCCGGCGACGGGTCGGTTTCGAGTTACGGCCATCACCACCACGCATCAAGGACAGATGTCGCGAGCTGATGTATGAATACATTCATCTACGCCTGCACGATGACGACGGACATGCTTGTCATGCCCCCACCGGCCTCGATCCTGGGTCTGTTAGCTATCGCTCCCGTCCTCATCGCGTACTTGGCCCACGTGCCCGATACCAAGCCCCTCCGTCTCGGCGTATGGCTTGTCGGGCTGACCGCATACGTGTGGACGGTCCTAGGTGTAGACCTCAAACCCGGTCAGTCTTTCTCATGGAGTGATGTCCGACTGATCGCAGCGAACAACCTGCGAGTCCTGGCTCTCTCCGTGAGTTGATCGCCTTGGAAAAATCGCGGACCCTCACCGTCAAGTGACATGCTGACCCCCAGTCTCCCTTTGTAGGCTGTTCCACTCTCATGCGGTCAGTGGCTAAACTGACTCACGCCAGATCCTCGGTTTCAACACGCACTGGGCGTTCAGCGACTCGACCGTGCAGTTCCACCCGCTCCCACGCTCGCCGTTGTGGCCGTCCCTCCGGGGCTTCCTCCCCTTCCGAGTATTCAACCTCCTGGCCCACTCTGGTCAACCGCTCAACATAGTCGGCTTGGCCCCGCCGCTTCGCCGCCTGCCCGGGTGCGGCATCGGGCTCCGGACCCGATCTGTCATGTACCACCTTCTCTGGGCAGTCATCTCTACCTTCATGGTCGACCTGGGCGGGTACCTGCCCTGGCGCCTCGAGCCTCACACATTCGGCTCGACCAACTACATCGGCGGAGACTTCCCGGCCTGGCTGCGACAGCTCTCGGCGACTTATGGCGTGCCGATCTTCGCGCTCCGGGTGCTCTTCTCCGCAGGGCTTGTGGCGGAGGTGCAGTTCTCGGTGATGATGATATACCACACCCTTGCAGCGGCTGGCATCGCGAGCGGTGTGTACATCCCCGAGGAGTGGCCGGATATGTTCCGATGGCCTGTGGCAGCGACGAGCGTGACCGAGCTGTGGGGGAGGAGATGGCATCAGCAAAATCGGGTGAGTAGAGGCGGGGCAAGGCTGACATCCGACCCTCGGTCATCCGCTTGGCTATCAGGCCCAGCTAGCAGGGATAGGGGTTCTGTGCTAAGTTCCAGTTCTGCTACACTACCCTGGGGGCCCGCCCGTTCGTCTCCCTCCCGCGCCCACTCTACATCATGATCATCTTCACCATCTCTGCGATGTACCACATCATCGTCTTCTACGCGCGGGAGCACGTCCTCGTCGCGTACCCGTACCTCCTCTTCTACCTCGGCAGCGGCCTCGCGTGCCTTGCAGAGCGCGCGTTCTATCGAGTCACCGGTAAACGCGTCGGCGGATTCCTCGGGTGGATCTGGACCTGGTCGTTCTTGTACGTCGTGGGGCAGCCGACGGTCAACTCGGACTTCTCGACGGGATGGGCTGGGTGTCTCCGGGATGTGTTCTCGAAAGAGCCAGACAAGTCGATGGTCGTTTGGCTGGTATACGCGCTTGGCTGGGGGCCCAGTCCAGCGGCGATCATGGCGCAGGGAGGCTCATCGTGATTGAGCTGCTGAACTTCACATGCATATCGTGAATACCCGTACGCATATGCGCACACCAGACGTTTCTTTTTCTGCGTGCAAGCAGATGCTGTACGTGGACACTCTCATGTCCCTCGCGCGACCTCCACGCAACCGGCTCGCGAAGCGTTTCACCTTTACGTCCGGGACGTCGACTTACTTCCCGAACAGTGCTAAAGTAGTGCAAGGGACAAGCGCGGCATCGCAGACTCCCGGCTACAGGGGACGCTAACCCTGATGCATGCCGATGCGGCGGCATTGCTACAAACGGTATTAAGATGTGGTTGAGCATGCTTGATCCCCTCAAGTCACCTTAGACGATCGTGAGACCCACGCTCGTCCGCTATGGCCGATACCTACAGCAACCTGGACGATTATACTCACCCGGACTCGAAAGCGAGGACCTCGACGCCCGGTCCCGTGCTGGCTCAATTGGTCCTCGTACCGCTCACGATCGCGTACCTAGCGCACGTGCCCGGTACAAAGACGCTTCGGCTCGGCGTGTGGGGTCTTGGAGTACTCTGCTGGATGTGGGCGCTGCCGACGATTGACATTGATCCAAGTGAGCTTGTCGATTGGCTTCGTCCGCTCGATCTCTCCCACTCGGACGGGCCGCTCATCAAGCAGTTACCAATCTTCGGGTGATCTATGAAGGGGTACGTCCGGCGATCTTTGATGAGCACGGCCGCATTACATATGGTCAATGTCGTCTTGAGCTGACCTCAGGCCGTCTGGGTTAGTCTGCGGCTCCCTCACATGACTTGTCATTTCCCAAGGGAACCTGACCTCAGATCTTCGGCTTTAGCGCGCACTTTGCGTTCACAGGAGATATCGTCGAGTACCATCCGCTACCTCGTCAGCCCCCTCTCGCCCTCCTGCGGCGATGCCGTCCCGTGCAATCCGTGCTCCTCCTCATCGATGCGCACCGGCTCATCACCGTCAAGGGTTTCGGGCCGCCTCTCCGTCGGATCTACGCTAGCACCGGGCTGTCACCTTATATCCGCGCCGTCTCGCGGCACCTCGCCCTCTTCTTGCTCGGGATGTTCATGTACGACCTGATCAGCTATCCGATGTACCGGCTCGCGCCAGATACTTTCGGATCAGTGCACCAAATCGGCGGAGACGTCCATGCGTGGTACGCCGACCTGTCAGCCGCGAGTGGTGCGCCCGTGGTGCTCGTGCGGGTGGTGCTCTCCACGATGTTCCTCGCCCTGAGCCACTTTGGATGGGTCATGCAGGTCAACTTGCTGGCGGTGGTGTGCCTCTGCTCGGGCCTATATATCCCCGAGGAATGGCCAGACTTCTCGGATTGGCCCATACTCGCGTCGAGCGTGAATGGATTCTGGGGGAGGCGGTGGCACATGTACATGCGGGTGGGTCTGGGATGTCTCTCAATGCCAAGAGAAGCTGGACGCGGAAGCAGAACACTGGTAGGAGCTGACGCGTAGAAGTTCTACCTCATCGTGGCCAGCCCGATCAGACGATACGGCCGCGCGATCCACATGCTATTTATCTTCAGCCTCTCCGCCATCGTTCACATGGCATTCTACTACCCGAGAAAGCATCAACTCATCGTGCGTCCCTACCTCTTTTTCTACGCTGGCAACGCGGCCGCGTGCCTCGCCGAGAGGGAGTACAAGAAACGAACCGGACGCAAAGTCTGTGGAGTGCTCGGAAGAATCTGGACGTGGACTGTGTTGTTCGTCATTGCCCAGCCGTCGATGGATGTGGACTTGGGTTCAGGATGGGTGGGATGCATGCGACACACATTTGCGCACCAGCCAGAGTACTCGCCTGTGGTTTGGTTGATGTGGGCTTTCGACCTGGGACCGAGTCCGGGGGAGATCTACGCCAAAGGCGCGGGCAGACCGTAGTGGCCTCATAGGGACAGAGCCGGCTGCAAGGGCTGGCAACCTCCTTCCTCCGTAGCGCTTGTGAATGCATGGAGTGTCCTCCCTTTCCCTCTGATACAAGCCGATGAACACGGCTTAGCTCTGAGCTTCGGTGTATCGCGGGCTGGGTCGACTTGGAAACGGTAGCCCAGGGCAAAGGACCCACTCGCCCGGTCGCCCCGGGCACTTCGGCGAACCTCATTTGGTCGTCATGGTTGAGCGATCGCTTGTCAATCTTACATATACGACGTTTGACCGCTTCACCGCCCCCTTCCTCGTCCGCTTGGAGAGTAATGAAAGTCTGGCAATGTCCCTCTGAGGGGTGCGAGACGGTCTGCGGGCGCCGAGATCGTCTGACCCGGCACCTCAAGACTCAGCATAGTGAGCGGTGGCAGATCGTGGCGGCTGCTCGACTCGAGGCTCTATGCTGACGAGATAGACCTGAACATCAGCAAGGGCACTTTCGACGCGCTGTGCATATCGCATGATATGCCTCGCGGCTTCGGGGCACAGCCGCATAGTAGACGGGGCGAGACGGGGAGCGCGAAGAGAACGACGCTGTGAGTTGCCCTCTACAGACTGTACTTCCGCTACAGCTTTGGCGGACTCGCTGACGAGAAGCGCCGGTTCACAGGGTAACGCATCCCAGCGAGCTTCACAGCTCTCAGGCCGCGCTTCAGCTCCTCTCCGAAAGCCTCGCAAGCATCCAGCACGACCACAGCTCTCAGCGGGACCGTCGAATGGCGTGGTCGATCCCACGAGCAGATCTCGCGTCATCGATTTGTGTACGCCGTCACCGTCTCCCCCTCGATTGCCCTCTCCGCCGCTCAGTCCACTCGCCAGACGGGCAGTGGCATCCACCGCGCCTGGGTCAGCTCGTCCTCACCTTTTATCAGGCTCCTACGCCAGGGCATTATCGCCCGACTCGACGCCCCCGCCCTCGGTCTCGCGTCCCATACACTTCATCGAAGCCGCTTCGGGCCATGGAGCGATACCGTCCGGATCTCGTCATACAAGACTGAGTGTTGAGCATATTGGTCGCATCTCCAGGTCCACAACTTTCACTGGACCCAACACCAGCATCGACGCACCACCCACCCGTCGAAGCACACCTTACCACCGGTCGCGCGGAGAAGTCCGCAACCCGGCCGACTGGCTTCGCGCCGACGACATCTCGCCCGAGACCTCCCCGGAACCCGATGTTCCCTACGCATCTGTCCTGGGGCTCTCCATGATAGCTGCCGGTGGGCTCGACCCCGCCGGCCGGGGTGCGCAACTCCACAACGACCAGGACACTGCACAGGCGAAGAGAGCGCGACCGACATGGGTGACTCGGACGCCCACTCCCCCGCTCGCGATCCGGTTCCCGAACACGCCGCCTATCACCCCCGCTCAGGCCGGTCTGATCGCCACTTACACGGCTGTACGAACGAACCACACGTTTGACTCAGAGGCTCCGTCCATCAGTCAGGAACAGCCCGTGGAGCTCGAAGGCCACTATGCGGATGACGAGATGTCGGAGAACGAGGATGTCCGGGATGAGGCGGAAGGTGAAGGTGCGGGCGAGCCATCGGACCATGTGCTCTCTCCCCGCACGGTGTCCCAAAGTCCGGGAGATCAAAGCGATCCCGGGACGGAAATGGAGGCAGGTGGAGGAACAACGGAGGGTGTCGAGGGGCTTGACACGTCGACCTCTTGCGCTGATCACACGATTCAAGCGCAAATCGTTCATGTGGAGTGTATCGCAACTCACCATGAGTCTTCGGTCGCACCGTCCGAGTTATACGAAAGCACGAACGACCAGCTGCCATCGGGTTGTCCTGCCGAGACGAGTGCTGCGCACGTGGAAGAGAACGTGGAGGGCGAGCGCAGCGACGAAGAGGCGGAGGAGAGCGGGACGACGGACGCGGAGAACGACGTGGAGGATATGATCGACGACATTGCCGGTCGCGGTACAGACAAGGATAGGGCGATGAGTCCGTACAGTCCCGCGGGAGCGACGGACTCGTCGTCCATCGGTAGGGCGATGACGGAGGAGGCGGGCATGGAGTGGGAGGAGGCGTCGTGCGGGTACAGGCTGCCGGGTGCACAAAGGCTGAAAACCACATGAGGGCCCTTGAATCGGATTCTGAGCGCTCGTAGCCACCTACATATCTTATTCAGCGAGAAGCTCAGCGCATATGGCATCTCATGCCCAGGACGAGTAAGCTACGGGACGCGTGTCGTGGGGTAACTAATACAGTGTGTGAAGTTACGCCAGTCCACCCTGCCACACATTGCATTCAAAGACGGTTATCAAAAGGAATGGGAGTATATGGGAAACGGTGCAATGCTCATTTCTTGCTGTGCTCCGCCTCAGTTTTGAGTTGCATCTGGTACCAGGAGCTGCTTCCAGCTTCAGCCTTGCCATCTTTGCATTCGGTTGGCGAGCTTGTACAGACCCACCCGGATTCGGCATCGACTGATGGAGTTAAGGGGTGCCCGCACGTCGGGCATTTGAGTCGTGGTGAGCGTGGTGGTGTCGCAGTTGGGGTCTTCTCGTGGATGGACTCCACCTCCTCCTCCTTCATTTGATTTTTCAGCCAACCTGAAACCTTATTGAAATGCGGTTTGGCATGATCCAGTACAGTCCGGACTCGTACAATCACAATTGTAAACGGTACCATGAGACCGGCGCCAAGAGACGCTTGACGGTCCCATTGTGAAGGCTATGGAGACGCATGTGTGCTTGTTGATGAGCGACTTCCTCGCTTGGACATGGGTTGACAAGCTTTGTTTTGCTCAGCTACCGCTGTGCGCAATGTTCCTGCTCTTCCGCCACGTTCGCCGAATTTCGCCGACCATCACGTGCAATTCACTGGCTATCCCTTGTACACACCACCTTTCATTGTGGCCCCACCGCAAGCATACATGGGTCATCGATGCGGGATACATAGGCTACAGGGGGTTCGGTGGCGTGAGTGACATACCTCGTTCCCCACAATTACACTTGCGACAAGCCACAAGAAACATGTGGGAAGACTTAGACGACAACAACAACAGCGCCGATGAGAGCACAATCCTCACCCCGTCTGCCACACTGCCTGGCACCCTGCCTGCAAGTAAGTGACCCATTCAATCATCACTACGCTCACGCCAAACTCACCAACAGCATCTGTAGCCGGGGGCGCGCAAAGGCGGATTCATGACCTGAACGGCTGGGAACTCTTCGAATACACGCGCAAAGCAGCTCAGGAGTGGTCTGCGCTGGACACGCTGGTCCAGGAATTTGAATCTTCCTTCGGTCCTCACCGGCTCATCAATCCCAAGGACAACAAAGTGAACAAGACAAAACGCGCCTTGGCACAGTCCAAGTTCCTCCAGGGCCATAGACTGCTGCCCAAGTCCAGTCAGCTGCCGACCATCACTGACGCGCTGGTGCACGAGCTCGGAGGCACATGGGCCAGTGCAAAGCGTGACAGTCAAGAGCCAGAGGTGATGAATCGTGGTCTCGGCTGGCTTACCCTCCGCAAGAGAGCTGTTGCGCTGATGGATGCCTTTGAGCAGGTGTCAAAAGTGCTGGACGAGCAACGCAAAGCCCATTCACGTTTTGACAGTCTGCAAAGGGCGGTGGACAAGGTTCTCTCATTGCAGTACCAGCCTTTAATTGACAAAGCCGAACAAACAGAGAGGTGGCACAAGGCGATCGAGACTGGTTGGGAGGCATCGCTTCCTGCACCAGAGTCAAGATGTCTCCGCGAGGAGTGGGAAACCGCGAAACAGCACGCAACAGCCGGTCTCATGGGTGCTCGCGAACTGACCATGCAAAAGTTTGCCTCCCGGGTAAAGGCGGGGCTTGACCAAGCCACGGGTTGGGCGGATGCGTCAGGCCTGGATGTCCGGATGACGGCTGATCTGGCCCGCCTCACATCAGCTGCTTACAAGGAACACAGCGGGGATCCAGAAAAACCGGTCTCAGATGAGAGTCGCATGTTGGGATCCGGGCTTCAATTTGTTGGCTACACAGAGGCAGATAAGAGGGAACCTGACCTGACAAACGACCCATCAAACCTGGCATTCTGGGCCCATGGTCACATTGAGTTTCCAGGCGTGATGCTGAGCTCAGACATGATCCCCTGAGCCCTTTTGTCTTGGTGGAGCCCTGAGAGAGGAGCTATCGGTCTCACTATAGGCTAAGAGATCCTGTTTGTGCAGATTGTGCTGTTTGTCCATATGCTCGCTTTGACCGTCTGAATCAAGTCTCAATGTAAAGATATCTGGAGTGGATGTGATTCTGGTTTTGCTCTCTGTGTCGCTCTTGGTGTTTTGCAAGGCTGAGAGGAGAGAAGCAGGGCACTGCACATGAAGGTTGCCTGGCTATTGCGCAAAATCACTGTCATCCATGTAGATGGTGGGCTGGCAAGCAATGTTGATTCGCAATACCTCTTGCCCTGTCATTTGTCATTGTTGGCCGGGCGTGAGTGTTCAATAGCAGGCAACAGAATCACTGACGCTGGCAACACCTGGGCTTGACATGCCGTGCTGGCCATCATCATCCTGGGTGATGACCCCCACTCCATGACAATGCCCTACAGGATTTCATGGAAGCACGGCCAAAATTCTGCCACTTTCCGCTCCAGTGCACTGCATGAAAATATGTGGCCACCAGCAAGCATCCTTTCTGCACTGTAGTCCCCTGTACACCCCGTGCAAAGCCCTGGGCTCTTGCAAAATAGTATACTCTGTGCTTCCAGCGTCCTGTCGCTTTCAACTTGCGCCCTCAATAACACTTGACCACATATACGCAACACCAAGCCCAATGCAGCACACTTTGGTTGGTGACTGTCAGGGCGGGAATCAGGACAATGGTGGGATACCCATTGCAAGCACTCATGAGACCAGGGACATCTCCCCAGTTGAGTTGACTGTTTGCAGCTTCCCCGCTGCCGTGGTGCCAGAAAAGGCCACCGCTTGTGGTAAGTGCTCCTCGATCACCTACTTCAAGACACCTGACAGCTAGGACTCCCGTCATCATCGCCTATCAGTGCTGAACTAAGCCAAGAGCAGCGGGGAAAGCTTGCCAAAGACTGCCTCAACATGTGCTATAAGATTGTGCTTTATGATGACCTTGCCGATGAATTCTCAAAGATAATTGACTCAGGCCTTGCAGATTTCCTGACAACCAGCACAGAGTGGGCACACCGCACAAAGGAAAAGATCTGTCACAAGCATGACCATGACTTGCTTCAAAACACAACACTCAGTTCTGCGCGGTGTGCAAAATTGATTGCTGCCAGCGGTGAGGACTGCACCAATGACATCTTGGCAGAGTGCAACGCGCTTGTCAAGCGCGTGAAAGAGAAGCAAGCCGCAGAGTATCAACAGGATGGGGAGTCACTTCTGGAAGATGCAACCGCTCTTGCCGCAGAACTGGGCATGTGTGAACCAATGACGCTTGAGCTTGCCCGAACCATGTGGCATACATTTCAAGCAAGCGCAACGCTGACATCCTTGGGCATGACGGGCTCCGCAAACGTACTTCCTGCTGAGGATCTGAGTCCGGCAGAGGAAAAAATGAGCAGCTCCGGCCTGTCAGATGAGGCTCAGTCCGTGCTGCAAACTGCTCTTCAGAGCTCTGCAAGTGAGATGAGGGGCAGGTGGAGAGCAAGCTCGCCTGATTATGTACGTCTCTGATGGGACCAGTGCTTTGTGCACATGTCTTAACAGCCTTTTGTGAGCGCGTATGAAATGGTCCGGTTCACCTTGCACCCCTCGTCACGTGATCAGCCATACACCGGCTCGTA
>CAUG01000151.1:0-19482 GCA_000442785.1 Papiliotrema flavescens NRRL Y-50378
GTCCGCGCTGGGGCACGGGCCGGCGATTATGACCACCTTTCTTTGTGGTCCATGACCGCTCAGCTCAAGCGGGGGCGTCAAGGCTGAAAGGTGGATCTCCCTGTACGATGCGCGGGAGGCGCGCGTGGGGCACGTGAGGTGATTTATAATGGACCGACTCTCGCACGTTGAGCTTACGCCGACTTACGCAACAGGCGAATCTCCGAGCCGCCATCAGTCGCGCTGCCAGCAGAAGTAACTACCATGACTGACGACTCCAGAGGACGCTCAAACAGCGGAAGCTCAAAAGAGAGTGCCAAGCCGTCGTCGCTGGACGGGCCGCCCATGGATGGCCATAGCGGGTGCACACTCCAAATTCCGACGGCAAGGGCCAAGAGCATGCTCGAGAGTTGGAACCACCCGGACGGTCTCCCGCCCAAAGCCAAGAAGACATCTTCTTTCTTCACGGATCAGCAGTTCAAGATCGCTTGCTAGGTCAACACAGAGAAGGGCTGAAGGTGGACGGTGTTTGAGGCGGACACCATGCCCGTTGGCACTGAGATGGCCACGGAGTGGTCTGTTCATTCTGCGGGCGAGCCAGAGTCCTGATCGCCCGGATCCTGTATAATGCATGTATCGCACAGTATGATGGTCTCAGGCGGAACATCACATGAGCAGGAAGGCGCTTGCGCAAGGCTGCCATCGTTGCTGGTCCTGCGAGGCACAGACTCATCACGGTGGAAGACGATCGTCACCGTGATAGCTATTGAGCCGCGCGTCCAGGATTCTCGCCCCAGCTTCCCCATGTGAGCGTCCGCGTCTCCATCTGCCGGAGCTTTCTTTTCCAGACTAGACTCTGACTGAGGGTTGTCCGGAACTTGCGTACTCCGATCTCGCTCGCCGCGAAGCTGTTGCGGATAGCCTGATGTCGGCGCGGTCGAGTGCACCCTCACGGGCTCAGAATATACGCTGACTACAGCATTAGACCCCAAGTCCCGGGGCCAGTCAGCTCCAACCGCTGAACCTGTATGCGGCCTTGGCCTACTATGACTGCCGAAGCGTGGGTGGCGAGCCGTAGGTGGCGGGTCAAGAGTGTCGAGTCAGGTCTCAGGGGTGTGCGATGCTAGGTCTATTGTAAGTTTGCGTTGGATAAGATTCCGGCTGGGTGCGGGATCTGGAGACCTGAGGGGATGTCCTGTGCTGTTCATCTTGAGTCTGCTCGCTCCTTGCGCGCCGTTCGCGGAGCCTTTCCTCGTTGTATGACAGAACGGTAAGCACGGGATGGATCGACGTCTCGCGCGCCGATCCTGGATTGCCACCGTAGGAAGGGCTGCCGTGTTACCGTAAGAGGCAGGAGGGCGTACAATGGGAGGTTGAATCGTGCTGAAATGCGGGAAACGTGACGGGGTCACAGATGGAGCTGTAGAGCAGAGGAGCGCGGCAGTAGGTAGATGCTCATAGCTCTGTGGAAGCTGCATTCGACTGTAGGTCAGCGTAGCACTTAAGTAGAACGCTTTGATGGGATGATACTTGCTCAAATCTATCAGAGCAGTGGTGCTGCAGTGGTGCAACAGTAGAACAGTGGAGGAGTGAGGGCAGCGATACAAGTGACTGTGGCGGTTTACCTTGCGCGCAGGTGGGCCACGTCCAGTCTTGTCTGTAACCACAAGATGCATCAACGGTGTGACAAGTACAGTAGAACATTTCAAATCAATCTCTCAGGCTGGGACTTCAGACACCACTGCGTCATTGTCAGATGGATTTGGCGCAATGATCTGGCTGTCCGAAACACTGTACTCCACGTGTCCTGGGTATTTGGGCGGCTTCTTGCGAAGCAGCCACGTTCTGCCAGACATCACTTGGGTCTTGGACACACGCGGGGAGGGCCACTTGTCACACTCATCCCCGACAAAAACGTGCCATCCCCATGCTGTTGGCTGGTTGGCTCTCAGAGAGGTTGGCCCGTTGGCATCAGTCTGCGAGAAGAGGCTCTGGTACGTCTCTCCCAACCTTTTCTCCACCTGCGTCTTCCATTTGGTAGACGCCTCCTGAGTCAATATTGCGGGTGATCCCAGGCGGCTGCTGTCAACGGCCTGGGTCTCTGTGATGAGCGTCTGCTTGGTGTCTCTCGCCTTCTCTGTGGCGCTTGCGAACGGTTCCGGCATCAGAGAGATCTTCCCCACAGCTGTCATGAAGGTCCGCATGCTTTCTGTAATTTCAAGTTGAAGAGTGCCGCTCGCATCCGAGTTGATACGTGCCATGATGTTGTGGCTGGGCGTTGTTTGTCCCTGCCCGTGGAGGAGGAGCACATCGACACTGCCATGCACGTGCTCAAAATTGCTCATGATTGCTTGCGTGGTGTGAGAGTGGAGGTTGGGTAGAAACAATGAGTGAGAGGGGGTATCACGCTCAAGAACGCTGGGGGCGCTGGCTATTGCGAAAGGAGCTATTGTTGTATGGGACTTGATGCAGCTTGCTGAAAGGTGGCGTGCATGATGACGTTGTATGGTCACGTCGATGCTCTCCTTCGACAACAGTACGAGGTCGACCCCCTCCGCAGCCCACCCACTAGCCGGAAGGACGATGCCAGAGAGAGTCAAAAACCTTTGAGCGTGGGATGGTGCCGGGGCAGTGGAGCCATGGTCAAGCGAGGATGTTGATGTAACGGACGCTGACAGCCAGTCTTGGGAGCCGGAACAGACGTGAGAATAAGCTTTCAGATGCGAACGCTCTCGAAAGGAAGGGCTGCAAACTCTCCCCCATCTTCTGTCTGCCGGTTGCATCGAGAATCCGTGGGGGGACCTGACTCTTGACGATGAATTTGGGCTGTCGATTGCCGTCTTTGACTTGGAAGAGAAACACAGCGACGGTCCCTAACAATCTCTCCTCAATGCTGCTCATGTCGACTGGAGGTCTCCTTGTGGTGTGAAGTACAAGTTGACCAGTGGAATGGCAAACCGCCAGGTCAAGTACGCTGGCTATAACAGGTGTGCGGACTGCACCTGGGTTCACGTGGAGCGTGATGAAAGGTCTCGCTCATGATGACGTCGGTGCTTTCCTTCGAAGCTCGTTTCCGATGGTCTTGCCTCATCGTCAAGTCCTTGCGTGATTGATGCTCGGGCACGAGCCTTCGGCGACGGGCGTCGACTCTGCCGCTGCATCTGACACGCGGACCTGGAGGCCTGGGAGCTTCGCTCGTTGGGATAAATCGTTCTCTTGGCGGTACACCGGATGCCTTCCCGGGAGAGTTGGGTTCGGGAAAAGAAGAGGGGATCAACACTCAACTGAGAGGACAATCCGCGATGCACTGCACAGGGCATTTTCGCTCGTTGAGTTTGTAAGCCTGAAGCTCGGGCCCGAGACACGGGGAGGAGAGGGCTGAGGGTGCTCGCACAGGCCCATTATCCCCGGTAGCTGGAGCCTAGCGCACTTCATGCCTGTCCATGGTACTTCACGTGCTCACGGCCCCGCATAGTCGCAAAGAGCTGGGATCGATTCATAAAACACGCAGACGCTTGAAAGAAGACCGTTCGCTCTTTCCTCAGACCCCATCAACTCCCTCTTCAGGATATCCTCCCATCGTCAGCCAAGACCGTAGCTCCTTTTGATGGGACATTGCAGGCTGTCGGTATGCTTAACAGAGCTCTCAAGGCGCACCCCCGGCTGATTCGCTTGACGGGTTGAAGGACGCTTTTGAGTTTGCTTCACGCAACGCTGCCATGCGCTGAGCCTCGATTGCGGCCTCCTGAGGTTGCTGCGAGGGGTTTACGTTGCTTGAGGACCCCTGTGCTGCAGAGTGCAGGTGCATGAGAGCCCGGTCATTCCGCCCGAGTGGGCCTTCTGAAGCACCGCCGGCTGTACCGGGGAGTCCTGCCCCGGTGGCCGTACTCGAGTCACTAACAGGTAAACATAAACGATTGACGCCTCGCCATTGTCCGGTCGTGCGAGATGTCGAATCCGTGTGAGTGGGGCTGAGTGTCTCGTGACGCGTGGCATCGTCCTCGCGGCTGACTCCAGAGTTGGTACTGTTCATTGACTCTGGATCAGGCGGGGGCTTGGAGCATGGTAGTAGCTTACAAGTGAGGAGCAGGTGTCTTGATATGCGGCTTGTCGCAAGCACTGATCGGATTGCCGTGAGCTTTTGCGGCATTAAATACAGCAGGATATCGTTCTGCGCTAGTATCTGGTAAGGAAGGGGCACTGAGGCGAAGGCACGATGCATGGCCCACCGATAGACTGGAAGGCGGCTTTATTCCGAGAGGATGTAAGGGGAGGCGGCCGCCGCATGCACGTCCACAGAGTCCTCAGCCCATCCAGGCAGCCTTTACCTTCGTCTCTTGCGACAGCTAAGAACGCTGTGCTGCTGTCAATTGCGAATCACAGATCCTGTGACCGCCCGCTCTGCTTTCGTCCGGGATTTAGGTGGTCGAGAAGACTGACATCTGCCACACCTGCCTCGGGGCGTTTGTACAAGAGCGCTGTGTGTTTGTCCCGTCCTCACCTGCCATAGACAACGAGAAAAGAGCTTTCACTCGGCGCTTCTTGTATCATTCATTTACATCGACAGAAGGCCTCGTAATCCGACCATCACGCAACGAGTTCGAAAGTCCTAGAGGGCAGACTTCTCCGAGGCGAGAAGGCGTGTCACACTATCCTGTCGGTGGGACTCTTTCTTGGACACTCTCGCTCGTACTCTAGGTGTCGGTTTTCGGTATATCAGAGGCTTGTATTACATGCATGGAGGCATAAGAAGCATCTCGCAATTCTGGGAGTGTCCACCCGGGAGCGTCAGTGGGAAGTTTTGCGGCTCGTCGCCAACCACCCTGCTCCTTACAAGACCTTGGTCCACCAAAGCTCTGTCCATGTCTCGCCTTTCGTCTGACCCACCAGGCTACGTAGCGTAAGAGCTACCGGTTGTTTCATACATCCATCCGCAGTACGTAGTAGCTGTCCCTGTCTGCGGCATGGCCTTATCAGCCACGCTCGTCTGCCCGCACCCAGTCGCAAGCCACTTCAGGCATTCCCATCCATTCCACGAATTCGTGACTTGCTATTGCTACTGGTCTTGGGTACATCGGAGATCTAAGCATCATCGGACTTCTATTTGCTGCACGCTCTGCTTTTGACCAAGCAGGCGAAACACGTATTGGTCATTTTTCGCGTGTTATCATCGACCTCACCATTGACCTCACCATCGACCTCACCATAATCACGACGGTAATTCCTGTTCCGGATTCCATCAGCTCTTTGCTTTTTCCTTTCCTGATCGGTAAGAATGATCAAACCTTCCGGCTGCAGGCAAATGTCCTTGTCCGACGCGCACAGACGGCAAGCGGCTGGGTCGTCCGGATCGAAAGCTTGAACCGGCACGAACCGAATGTTTGTCGTACCGAGGTCAAAGTGGAGGTGCGCGACCTGCGAAGGTCTTCGTTCCACCCGAAGGAAGTGGATTGGCTCGCCGCCAACGACCCAGCTGGGGACCTCCACGGACTGATAGCATCCTTGGCAGGTAAGCAGAGTATCGGCGTCTGGCGGTTCAGTGATTTCGCCGGTGAAGGCCCTGGACGATGCAGGTCTGCGATCACATCCAGAATCATCAGATCGCGTCGACGCTTCTCCTTCGAGTTGCTGACCGTGCGACCGGTTTACCGACTGCTGTGTGTGGCTCACCGCTGTAAGGAGTGCTGTATGTTGCGAAGAGACCTCTTCAGCATCGGGAAGAGAAGATGGAGACCTGTCCTCCGTGTCTGATATCAGTCGCAGGGCATCATCGAGCATCGCGGCGACGCGGTGATCAAAATCGTCGTTTGCGACACTTTTGCCGTCCGAGCCATTGTCGTCCGCCGGCCACAGCTTTGTTTTGGGCGGTGAATCCGGGTCCATCGCTCAGATGAAACGATATAAGTAGCTCTGGCGTCTGTCGCTGCTATGTATCTTCAGGTCGAGAACGGACTCTGGTCATGCCCTGGAGAAACGCTCTGAGTATGGATATGAGAAACACTCTGGGAACAAATCGAAGGAGTGGCTCGGAGTGCGTATCTGCTCCTCACGACGCACCAGCTCGTGTATGACGTGCTATTGATCCTTTCTCTTGTGGGACCGGAGACCTCTGCGCAACCTACGCGTGGTGGACGCACACATACGCCACTCAGCCGTGCCACCCGTTGAGTGGCAAATTCTGAAACACGCGCCCAGGAATGAGAAACCACAATCAAACCGACCCCAACATCTTGACATCGTCATCCCCTGCATCATCCACCTGCCATATTCCCCGATGATACCACGGCATAAGACCCGATGAAGTGGAGCGATGCCTTGGTTCTCGAGTACGCCTAGGCAGATACCCGTCGACTGTTTCTTCTGCTTGTCGCCGGCCTTTCTCGATCCCAAGCCGGAGGCCGCTGGGAGTAAACAACGCTCGACGAGGGGCGCGGGGACGGGGACTGAGCTCGACTATGCCTTGGCTGGAGCGGTGCCGGGCGGGGAAGAGGGGACGAAATGTAACTGGCAGTGCCCGAAATGTCACTGCTGGAACGTGCGGGACAAGGTGGGTTGACGGATGATTTCGAGTGGTTTGCGCAGGGCTGAAGGCAGCGTGGGGAGATGATCTCTGAAAATGCGGCGATGCATGACGCTACGCTCAATCACAACTCTTACGCTTTGCGAGGTGAGTGCACTAACCCTGAGGCATACTTTGGATACATGGAGGTGCGAGTGCTGACGGCCAGCACAGCAGTCGACGGCGCACATACCTTCAGGCAAACCTACGCCGGACGGGACATTCTGCCATGATTGCCTCACCAACCAAACGATGATCATCAGTCTGTTAGCAAACTACCTCCCCGACGAACACGTGAGCTAAATGTTGCTGTCGGTGCCACTGAGCTCACGGTAGGATCCGACGTACAAGGCTCTCCATGACGAGCTCGACAATTACGTCGCCAGCCTGCACAACCGCTTTCCGCCCGTCTGCGCCAGCTGCCAGCCGAAGGTAGATGCAGCATTACGCAAAGCCGACCAGAAAGCACATGGAGCCGTCTGGAGTCTGGCACTGAAGAGGGGTCAGGAGCGGGCGGAACGAAGCGACCGAGAGACGGCGATCGACGAGTGGGCGATATTCGTCTGGAAGATGCGCGGTGTGCTGTTTGGGCTGAGCGTCGTGCTGAGCCTCAGCGAGGGCTTCTTGTGTACGTCGTAGAGACGATCGATCACGGATCGTTGGTGCTGATTCTAGCTTTACTGGCTCCGGCCGTGGTACAACGCGCTCTGCATACTCGCTTTTCCGGCTCGAGCGCATACCGCTTCTTAGCGCTGTTTCACGCCGTGTCGATCTTTTGGATCGTCTGGGATCCGTACTGGCTTGCCAAAGTGCGCTCGGACAACCGGATCAAGGTGGTCGGACGGGAGGTGTGGGTGGTGAGTGGCATCGCGGGATAGCAAGACTCCGCCTTACAATCAGCGAGACATGCTTTCCATCTACGCGCTACGCTTGTTCTCGCTCTTCAGCATGAACAACTCCACGGATGTCGACCTCACATGGATGCCACAAGTTGTGCTCGCGATCGAGCTGATTGTATGTGTCAGAAAGGATTTGCTCGTACGGCCTGCTGACATGTAGTTGCTCGCACACGCCTTCTTCAACCTGCGGACTAGCCAACCCGTCGCGCTCAAGCTGGTCCGGCCGACCGCGCTGTCTTTACCCGCCACGCCCGTGCGGAACGAGTCCTCCGAGGCATACCACTTTTCACATCTCAATCTGGACGGCGTAGCACGGACGCCTCAGGCGCTGCGGCTCGCTCAACCCAATCCGATCTTCGGACGGGTGTCTTTCCCGGACGCTCCTGCACCGGCGCAGACAACGGACAACATGGATTGGGAGCCCACCCCCTCGAAAGCGGTCAGGGCTGCCGAGACCGACGAAGATGATTCAGCGGAGCGGCAGGCCCAAGCGAGGAGGATGAATTGGGATTCATTCGGTGTGGGCTTGCAGCGCCTATTTCCCAAGGCAGAACAGGCGTCGACTGGCCTGGAAGCTTTGTTCGGGGCGAAGGATCTCCTCAACGACCCGGCCGAGCGTATGGACGGCGTGGAACACCACCCGCGATCCGCATTCGCTCCAGGGCCAACCCACCAACCTGGCACGTCTGTCGTGCCGACTCCAGGTGTCAACGCTGCACCGTCCATCGTGCACAGCAGACCCGACTCCGCCCTCGTCCTCGACGCGGACCTAGTCCGCAAGGCCATGATAGGCTTCACAAGTCTCCGGCTCCTCGGCGCGGCCGTCGCGCTGATCACGTACCTGTCCAACGAGACATTATACGACCTGCTCTTTTCGGGTTCCAGCCGGACGATCACCAACCTCGAGCTCGGCGCGAACGTTCTCGACGTGATCATTGGCCTGAATGGGGGCTCGAAGACGACCAACGCGCGGATGATTCTCATTTGCTTGTTCCTCGTCGTGCGCGCGGCGACGCGGACGGTATCGGCCCATGGGCTCGTCGCGCTCGGATGGGATTGGACCGTCGAGTATCCGCGGTGGATACGTGTGGGCGAGTGGGCAGTGTGGGGCCTGGTCGATTTCGTATGTGCCGTGGCGATGTGAGGCCGGCGCGGTGGGGGTGAGCTTCACGATGACATTTAGGAGGATCAAGCAGGGCCGCGTTGTACAGTATGCATAGCACGACCATGACGGACGACAGCAACGGTAGATGCATGCAACCCAGAGATTTATAAGATGCGAAGGTCCACGTGCCACGAACTGTACGTGGGCGAGTTGAGGTGATACAAAGACATAGATGGCGCACACTTCCACCACCCCATGGACGAGACGAAAGGACACGGCCCCGGCTCGACAGTGGCGCTACGTCGCGGACACCCCGTGGACCGGCACAAAGTCCGGATCGACCTTGTCCGGCTCGAGATGCTCCAGCAGCCGCAAGACAAAGCTGCTCTCAAAGCTCGCATTCGTGAAGACCGTCTCGAGGTGGTTCGACGTCGTGCGTAGGATATTCGGCGCCAGAACCAGCGCTGCCGTCAGCTCGTGCAATGGTTCCAGTCCCGCAGCTGGCCCCGACTCACCAAGATTCTGCGGGGTCATCTTGGTCTCGGCAATGACTTTGGCATCCAGGAACAGCTGGATGAAGCTGATGACGTGCACCAACACCCGGCGGTGGATGACTGGCAGGCGCGTCACAAATGCAAGCGTGTCGGGGGTGGACTTTGACGCGGACAGTGCGGCGTTGTAAAGGTCCTCCGGTATGAGCGGCACGGCTAGTTCCCGGAGCCACTGCTTGAAGAGCGAGGCGGCAACGTGCGGGTCATCCATGTCCTCCTGCCCGTCAGTACTGTACCCGTCTTCACGTTCAAAGTGCTGGCTCACAAGGCGGTAGTGCCCTCGGTCGATGCGCGACTTGAGCTCTGCCACGAGATCGCCATCGCCCGGCACGCGGAAGATCCCCTCGGACGCCAGACCGCCCAGAGCGAGGATCCCATTGGTAAGGAACTTCAAGACGATGGGAATTTGCGAGCCGGGGTACGACTGTTCCTGCAGCTCCATTATGCGTTCGAGCTTTTCGCCGTAGACTGTCGGATAAAAGGCTGCGTCCTGCCATCAGTAAGAGAACCATCACTGTGTCCATCAAGGATCAGATAACACTCACCGAGGCGTGCTCGATCTCGCCGACAGTCAATAGTCGTCCTCGGCCGCCACGCTCAATCATGATCTCCAGCTTAGTCATGCAATCTGTCTCATCAGCTCTGGCTTGTCCTAACTACAGTATCGGCCACTTACAGCGACACATGACGCTGATTCCGTCCGAACCGATGATCTCCTTGCGCAGGAAATTGCGCACAAATACCTCAAAATTCTTGCTCGGCGCAAACGAGTTGACCAGCACGCAGAACAGCTGGAACCCCAGCACGGTAGCGTCGCTGACATCAGCCCTTTCCCGTTCCCCCCTCGTCGAAGCTCCGACCCACTGATCCGGGTTCCTGGTCAATTGCTTGATGAGTTGACTGTAAACCTCATCCCGCATCTCCCCCGCCGTCACACCGACATGCAACATCCAGCGCACTTCTTCCAGCACCACCGCTTTCTCCATCGAGTGCCTCGACCGATTCGGCAGTCTCACATCTCGCTGAACAGTGCTCGTGATCCGCGCGTTCTCCACGGGCCGGTCCCGCTCGCCCATCGCGTGCTGGATGACGCGGAAAGTCGTCGTTGCGTCCTTGGCGAGCGACTTCGACAGAACCAGCAGCGGCTGCGAGATGGGCTGCTTTTGCCACACCATGATTCGTTCGAGGGGAACGCGGGCGCGCAACATGCCCGATCGCTTCGTTGCAAAGTACTTGCTGGCGATATCGTCTGCTTGGAAGTGTTGGATCTCGGTGCTGATCGCCGAAGGGAGCAATGGGTGCAAGCCTGTCGACATCCGCTTGGTCCTGACGGCATCGACAAAGATGGGCGACGATGGCCTGTCTTTCGGCAGCTCGGATCCGCGTTGCACTGAGCCATTGCTCGACGGCAAAGTCACTTGCAGCTGGCCGCTCGTTATCGACGCTACCGTGAGCATTCTGCCAAGACCCATGCCCGCAACGCGACCCACGTTCACTCCTCTCTTCTGCAGTGACAGGCAACATCCTCGACTTGCTAGTCTTCTTCGGACTCGCTTTGAAGCCGCTCATCTTGCTCCTCCGCTTCTCCCACCATCCCCCGCCCGGCCCAGACGTATCGCTCAGGTCCGTCTCGTTCCCTGCGTCCTCTTCGACGATGCTCAGCGGAGTGCGGGGCAGGACGGGCTGGCGAAAGATATCTGCTTCTGGGCCGGCACGCTTATCTGCTATACCCAACGCGGGGTCAGAGCCCGGGCCGAGCGCGATGATATCGCCAAAGGAAAGATTTGGCGTGAGCAACGAAGGGGACTGAGTGAGTGTGTCCGAGTGGCTGGAGCCCTGCCGGCCAGGTGTGACGCGTGGAGAGGGCGGGGGGCGAGGCCCGGATCGAGGCGTCTGAGGCGTAGCGGGTGAGATGGTAGTGGAGCCACTATCACCTCTGGAGGGGGTGAGGTGTGAAGGGGCCGAATGTGCGCTTCGCTGGTGAGGGCGATTGGGAAGCGCGTTGCGCTATGCTTAAGCTCAAGCGAGACGGCAATGGGCGCGACTGGGCTCACCTGGATCAACCCCAGAGGAATGACAAATGCGTCGCTAGGTCTTGTCCACTGTGTCTTGCCTGTCAACGTATCTGCGGTCAGCATGGCCGTCGAGAAGGACCGCGACAGGCCGTTACGCGACGCACTGTAGTAGTAGCTCCGGTTGTTCCTCGTCGCATCTGCCAGCTCCCACCACTCTCCATCTGGCGAGCGGGGCACGACAAAGGCGCCAACCGGTGGGTCCCAGCTACATTGGCCAGAGGCGGGACACGCAAAGAACACATGCTGGGTCTGGCATGAGCTCTCGTTGACGAGGCGATATCTGAGCTGCAGCGTCGATACACTCACCACGGGATCCGCTATGGTCACCCAGAATGTCAGACTCCATCCCAGCGTCGGGTCCTCGCACCTCGCCAGCGCCTCTTGGATGTCCATTCCCGGCGGCAGCGACCCCCTCCGTCCTGGTTCGCTCGGTCCAGACACGGCGCTCTGGCGCGCGCTCTTGGTGAGACTCGTATTTGAGCTCGTGGGTCTGTGCCCGCTCTGCGCGCTGGAAGAGTACGAGGCCGAGCTGGACGGCTGGGCGCTTGACGACGTGCGTTGCGGACTGACTTGGCGGTGGACTTCGGCGGGGTGTGCGAGATCCTGCTTCGCCCACGCGTCGCGTAGTGCCTGTTTCTCCTGGTTCTGTATCGACTGCACAGATGCCGCCCATACAGGCGTCTCGAAGGGAGGATTGTACCGTGATGTCTTTGACGAGCGCGGGATGGTGTCGTAGTGCGGTGGCAGCTTTGTAGGCGCGTGTGTGTGTGGGCGTGTGCGTGTGCGGACGCCAAGGCCGGTGTCGGAGGTGGAAAGGGGCTAATGAGCGTACCACCGTCATCTGGCCCTAGGCGGGTTGCGATTGGCGGCCCAAGCGGCGCCAGATCGGTGCTGGCTGCTTTGTACATGTGGGTCTGCGTGCTGAGGGGGAGCGACGCAGTGGACATGGTGTTTGAGAGGGGCGGTGTCGAATGAGCGACCAGGTGGCTAAGTGTTGCTGGTCGACTATGCGCCCGAGGGCTCCGGGTGGGTCGAGGAAGGGCTGGTTGTAATCGGGCCGTGGATAGGTGGACGCAGGGCAATGGGCTCAGAGGTGGTCGGTGCGCAGATGCGGGCTGGTCCCGTTTGATGTTGATCACGCCCAACAGTCGTCCCGTCAATTAAGAGCTCGAGCTACTGTATGAGCGCAACAGCTCTTCAGGAAGGACGTAGTGTACAAGAGCGGATCACAACATGGAAGAGCGGGGCAAGGCAGTCGCTGAGAGAGACCTGCATGGTCGTATATATACCGTAATGGAATTGATGGTCACGTCGGGCAGGCAGCATCAACAAATAAGCTAAACCATCTCGTAGGCTAATAATCTCTCTCTCGGCGCTGTGAGTCATCCAGGACCCGCCCGCCGCCGCGCCGCATCGATTTATCCTTGATTTCCGCCGTCGGTTGCCCTTAACCCACCAGGACCCCGCGCGCGTGCCTGGTTTCAGCTCGATCACTCACCCACTGCCGTTTGCCCGCCTCGAATTCAGCGCCGACTACTCATGAGCCCACGACCTTCAGACCGCGAGTTCGCACCATGAAATCGTGCGATGCCAGAGTGAAAGAAGAGAATCGGGGCTCGGTGGTGCTCGGCATGCCGGACCTTTCCAACCCTAGGCTGCCGCGAGGCCGAACGGGCACAAGGTGACACCCCGGGGCTCGCCCGCTGGCCAGGCGGTTGCGACCCACCTAGACCTCCTTCCACCCGTGCAAGAGGACACCACTCCATGCTGCAGCCAGGGTGAGGCGGACTAAGTGATCGCCCGCCGACGCGGCACCGACTGCTCAGCGGACCTTTGAAGAAGGTTGCAAGGGGGGGCCGAGAGGAAAGGACAATCCTCCGCAGAATTAGGTTGCCTTCCAGTGGCCCTCCGTCGATCGTGACACATGTCTGGCCGGGCGACCGCTTCGGCCGGGGGACGCGCGAACGCAAACGACCGGATGCTACTCAGCAGCTCGGAGGCTGATCACATGGTAGGGACTACTGTGGGGACTAGGTAGGGAGGGGTTTGCATGCTGAGGAATAGCGTCTCGCGTTGCTAGATCCCCTTTAGACGGCCTCGCGACAATGAAAACCAATTCCCGCCCGATCGGCCGCTTTGGGTCGCAACGCTCGTCAACGCGACGGCCACCATAGGGCCAAAATGCTGGCTGAAAGCTTTCTGCACGGTGATGCCTGCGAAGGACGGGTCGGTGGCTGGTGGACGGCACGCCCGCGCAAGCAAGGCCGTCGACTGCCTGGTGCGCACTCAACGATCCTCACGCCCGCCTGCTCTGCGTTCCGACACCTCGCCCCGTCGGCCGCCCGGCGCGCCAGGAATGCGTCAGCAAAGGGGTTAAAAGAAGCTGTCCGCTTTCACAATTGCCAAGAGACCAAGACACTCTGACAGCCACACCGACGTGCATAGAAGTCCAATGCAGTACGAGCGACCTATTTTGAGACCACCGACCCGTAAGAGCGAGTAGATTAGTCGAAGAGACCGAAGCCCTGTCATTAGCAAACGGTACCTCGGGACAAGACCTCCCGCCAACGCACCATGTCGTCGTCGGACTCCTCCTTGGCCTCCTCCTTCTTCTCCTCCTTGGGGGCCTCCTCGGCGGCACCACCAGCAGCGGCACCACCGGCGGCAGCGACACCGGCAGCGGCCGGGGCACCTCCACCTCCGACGTTGGTCAGGAGCTCCTTGATGTCCTTTCCGTCGAGGGCCTTGGCGAGAAGCGAAGCCCAGATGGGCTCAACCTCGACCTTGGCGGCGGTGGTGAGGGTGGAGATCTTGTCGCCCTGGGGTGAGCCAGCTGTCCAGATACTTCAAGAGTGCAACACCACTCACGGTGATCTCAATGCCCTCGTCGGCGAGGATGAGGGCGGCGTAGGTAGCAGCGAGTTCAGCGGACTGGGATCAGCATGCAGTCTCGCCGTTGTCTCGGGTCGAGCTCACCATCGTATACGTAAACCAAATTTAAGCCTGGGTGGGGGCAGGAATACGCTTGTCGATGGAAAGTATGGGATGAACAGGTGGTGGTCACGCTCAATTCATCAACTTCGAGGCTGCAACCGCTGGCGCACTGCCCGGCGTAGAGCCAGCCAGGCCTGCGCCAGAGGCTGTGGGTGGATTGTAGAAACAGGTTCCGCTGGGACAGAGTGCCACATTGCAGTTTAGTTTCGGACCGCTAAACGTGGCATATCCGCGACGTGTACACGCTGATTTCAACTGGGATTCGGTGGCGCAGTGATAAGCGGGAATTCGCGGCGTTATGAGCTGGCGAAATTTGAATGCGGTTGACGCGGTAAAATGGGGGGCGAAGTATTTGATCCCGCTTGGACCGGGCTGACTCGCTGGATGGCAGGAGTGGTGTAGCCCAGGGCGGGGTGGTGGGCGGTGGATGGGTGGCTCCGACTGCCCGCTGGCCTGGCTGCGTGCGGTTGTACGCCTGCAGACTCTGCCAGTGACCGTTGGACCCGCCCTGCGCTGCTCGCCGTACGCTGGTGCATTGTCGAATTCCTTCAACCCGTCGTCGATCTCAGTCTCTCTATCCTTCAAAAGTTCGACAAAATGGCTCCTTCTACTTCGTGAGTCGGCCCAGCCTGCCAGTGCGCATGTGTATGGGGCTAACCTGCAGGGTCGCGTCCGCCGAGGTGAGCTTGTGTTCTGTCAAACATGTCGGGCGAGGATGGGTGGAGCGGTGCGGTGGTAGCGACGGCGCCTGGGACGAGGTTGGACGGTTCAGAGGAGTGAAGACGGGTCGGGACGATGCTAGATTGCAAGAGGAGACCGTCACCCGCCGTCGCTACCACCGCCCACATCGCTCGACTCGGTTCTGCAAATTTGGGAGACGACCGACCAAAGACACCTTGCTGACCCGTAGCAAATCGCCCTGCCCGAGACTTTGCTCAAGAAGCGAAGGACCAACGAGGCCACCCGAGAGGCCAAGCTCCAGGCTGCCGCTGAGGCCAAGAAGGTGAGTCTCGGACGATCCATCACCGTCCCACCACACAATGATGCACAACTTCCGACATCCCGTCGGCTAGGCTAGCTACATGCGATGCTGTCTTAATCAACCATCTTTCGGGGCTGAATCCTTTCTCATCTACGCCGCTGTTCCAGTGCACGTGCGCAGCGCTGACGCGACAGGCCCAGCAAGCCAAGCGAAAGACCATCTTCAAGCGAGCGGACGAGTACGTCAAGGAGTACACCGCCCAGGAGAAGGAGCAGATCCGACTTCAGCGAGAGGCCCGAAAGACCGGTGACTTCTACGTCCCGGCCCAGGCCAAGGTCTACTTCGTCGTCAGGCTGAAGGGGTGAGTTGCATACTTGTTCAGCTTACACGGCCGCTGACAGGCAGTATCTCCAAGATCGCCCCCAAGCCCAAGAAGATCCTCCAGCTCCTCCGACTCCTGCAGATCAACAACGGTGTCTTTGTCCGAGTGACCAAGGCCACCCAGCAGATGCTCCGACTCGTCGAGCCATACATCACCTACGGCGAGGTCAACCTCAAGGCCATCCGGGAGCTCATCTACAAGCGAGGATACGCCAAGGTCGACGGCCAGCGACTGCCCATCACCGACAACGCCATCATCGAGAAGCAGCTCGGCAAGTTCGGCATCATCTGTGCGTACCGCGTCCTATAAACCCCGCACGCTTGTGCTGACTGCAGGCATTGAGGACCTCGTCCACGAGATTGCCACCTGCGGCCCCAACTTCAAGCAGGCCACGACCGCCCTCTGGCCGTTCAAGCTCTCCAACCCCAACGGCGGATGGAGGCCCAGAAAATTCATCGGCTACGTCGAGGGTGGTGACGCCGGAAACAGGGAGAAGCACATGAGCAAGCTCGTCCACCAGATGGTGTAAGCGAGACGCTGCAAGACTGTGTGGAGGGGGAGCTCGAGGGCGAGTGACGATGTACGACACATTGGAGGGATGAGGGCGGGAGGAGGTATGGGGGTTGGGACGGGGAGAGTCATACTAGATCTTCCTTACTGCCTCGCTTTCTCTATGCCTGATTTGTTAAATCACGGCTTACGAGCTTGTGGATTATGCACTACACCGACTACGCACATTTGGGTCGGGGCTGGGTTTTGTCGCGCGTGTCATTAGGTCCCCAGACCGGGGGCGGGCTATACATTCTTTGCATTGCGTTCGGAGGGTGTCGAAACAGCCCTGCCCTGCCTTGCCTCGCCTAGAGTGCGCGTGTGGCAACCTGCGGCGCTATACGACGGCGCAATTGTCGGTGACGAGCTCCTCGACATCTGAGCACAATGCATGAGCATCTAGAAACAGGAGGGGCGAGGCTGTATCCCGCCCGTGGCGTGCGTAGCGGTGTATGAGGCGATATGCAGCAAGCGAGACTATACACACTGTAAGATGACTATCGATACAAATCGACACGCTCAGAAGCCGTAGTACCCACTCGACTGGGCGTGCTGGTCGTGCTGCCCGTGCTGACCGCTCACTCCTGCCCCAGCTCTGGAACCAGAAGCAGACCCAGAGCCAGAGTCAGCCGCAGGGTCGTACTGCCCCTGCAGGTCTACAAGCCCGTAGGGATCCGCGCTGACGTTCGGGTCCGGGGCAAACGACAGGTTGGCGAAAGACTGCAGCGGCGAGGGATGGCGGCTCGGGTGAACGATCCCCGCGCCGATATCTACCGGATCGCCCAGTGCCGCGTGGTCGAAGGGGCCGGGCGCGGGGGACGGCTGGGGCGGGATGCCCATGAGCGGCGAGAGCGGGTACTGGAGGTACGGGTACGAGTACGACGGCGTGGCGCCGAGGTCCTGGTTCATCGGCGCGGTGGTGCTTCCGAACCCCGCGCCGAGGTGTGCCAGATCGGATGCGGGTGGTGTGGGCGCCAGAGACGGGTTCTGGAACATTACAGAGGCGCCGTACGGGGAAGTCCGTTGTTGTTCCCATGGTTTGGGCCGGGTCGCTAGTACCGAATGCGACGGGGGGAGTTCCTGCCGTCAGCGCTGCTTGACTGTCCGGTCCGGGCATAGACCAGTGGCTGTCGGAGGGATGAGGGCACGCACGTTAAGCTGGTCCGGGATCTGCCGCACGCCAGGCAGGTCCGCGGCCCTACCCTCGCTGATGAGGCTACAGAGCGTCGCGAAGCTCAGCCCAGCCTCGCCTTCGCGGCCGGGCGTCGTCGAGCTTGCGTCCGACGCCATCATCCGCCGCGCCTCGGCGAGACCGTCGACTAGCCCAGTGCCCTGGGCACCGTGCGGCGTCGATCCGCGCGAGTGTGGGTCGTTTGGCGCTAGTGTAGGGGGTGTGGTCGTTGGCGTGGCCGAGCCTTGATCACGCCCAGGCGTATTGGCGTAGCTCGCGTATGAATCCCATGGTATGCTCACGCCCTTCATCCTGCCGTCAGTCCCGCAGCCCGAAGTGGACTTCGAGGCAGGCTCCGCACCGGGTGAAGAAGAACCACTGGGCCCGGCCGATCATCTCGTCGATTTGTGCCGCCGTGCGCTTCGCGCCCCGTATAGCTTGCAGCACGGTGGGCAGGCCCGCCTGGACGTCAGCACGTGCTCCACTAGCTGGGCAAAGCGTGCATCGCGTGATGCCTTTCGCATGCTCCGACCGGGCACCGCCAGCAACTTGACCCCGTTGTGAAGAGGTAGCGCACGGATGAGTAAATCACAATCAGCACTCACGTTGAAATTCGGATCCTCGGAGAACGGATACGCTTCGAACTCGTCGAAGATCGCCTGGTGTCCCGGCGGAAAACGAGATGGCCCCGACGGCCCGGAGACATTGAAGCTCGAGCTCGAGCTTGAGCCGGCCGAGCTAGCTCCCATTGCGTTCGGATACATCCGGTCCACTAGTCGTTGGGTCGTAGGTGCAAATGTAGGTGCAGCGCTGGATCACTCAACGAGGTTAATCCAACTGTTGACAGACGGACGAAGGCGTCGTCGTGACAAGAGAACTCCTGGAAGAATGCGGCACACAAGTCGCCCAGTTACGGCCAGTCAGGGCGTGGTGAAAGAAGTCGACCGTCGGCGAGTGCAGGTGAAGGTGGAGGGCGACCTGTCAATTAAGGCATCAACAGAGGCAGGTGATGTCGTCTTTGTCAACTCGATGCCCGGCTTTTAGCCGCTGCCCGTTGGTTGGCAATTACGGTCTCTCCGGACTGGGGCGGTGTTTCGTATGCTATGCGACCGTCGATCTAGATCCGATTGTTCTCTTGATGCCTGGCGCGGGATGCGGGGCGCGAGGCGCGGGGAGGATCACGGGCGTTAGGTTAGGCTACCAGGGGTATCGAGGCCAGTGGGGGAAAGGATGGTCTTTTAGCGCGTTTGCATTTCCGCGTCCGCTTGGTGTGTCCGCTGCTGCTGATGGATTGGCTTTGGCTTTGGCGTTGGAGATGTGCGCAGACTGATGGGTGATTGAGTCCGTGTGTGCGACTTTCGAGGTAGCCTGCTTGGGACTGACAGTGAAACGGGCTCTGAATGCGAAGGCGATGGCGTTCGTCGAGCAACGGACGCGTTCGGCGTGCCTTGTCGATGTCGGCGTTGCAGAGGTCATACAAGCGTATAGCTTCGATGGCGTAAAGCACAAAGCCACCACCCCGAACCTGTGCCCGGCGGGCGTATGACCGTGACGCAGCGAGCGGGAAGGTGCAGGCGTTGAGGGGAGCGAGGCGAGAGCGATGGCAGGATAATGCGAGGATATAAGAGCTGCGACACTTCGGGGGGGCGGGCAGGGGTAGGGATACTCGTAGTGAAGAGGGTAGGGATGTAGTAGTTCGGATGTAGACTGGACCGAAGGAGGGTGATTGATGGGATCGACGGCCAGGACCGAAGGATGCCGGAGAAATAACGGCCAGGGCGCCCCCGAGCCGAGCCACCAGGGCCGAGAGGTCCCTGCTCAGGCACGAAACCAGAGTGCCTCATCCACACACGAGCACTGGTCATTGAGGCGATCTCCGGTCGCGCATTTGGCGGAGAACAGGCTCTGTCAGTCTCGGATTCTTGGCCGGACATACAGATGTCGTGCCCTTCGCGCCTTATCGGTCGATCCAAACGGATGCCATGCCTTCCAAGCACCGCTCCGCCCCCTTCGGAGCAGCCACCGAGACCGCCGTCCCATCGCTTCCAAGGGAGCCTCGGGCTAGACCCCCCGCTGCAGCATCACTTTCGCCCCGATGGCGCGATGTGTTCGTCGAAGGCGGTGATGCGGTGAACCCGGTGTGATGTCAAACCGCCTTTGATCGAGCTCCCGTTGATGCCTCCGGCATCAGTCCCTGGCCTGGACGCGAGAAAAGGTCTACAATACCAAAACCTTG